>PVLD010008499.1:0-83559 GCA_004027595.1 Dinomys branickii
AGAGACATGAAGGAAATCTGTTCAAAAACAAAGAACAGATGGGACGAGGGAAAGGAGAAAAGAAAGAGACAGAAATGTATGTATGTATATATGAATATACATATATGCAGGAGGGCTAACATGGTTCTACTATTGTATTATATCACTTAATGCTAAGGAATAATTGATGACGGGTTATTTGATCTATATTGTATGTCTGTATGTATTATCCTGAACACACACTTCGAAGATATCAATATGCAGAGCAGCAACTATTGGTGGTTTTTTGTTTGTTTGTTTGTTTTGTTGTTGTTTGCCTGTTTTGTTTTCTGTCTTTGGATGTTTGCTTTTTTTGTTTTTATGTTGTTGAAAGGATTAATGGTCTGACCAATTTTGCATGTCTGTATATGGGTTCATATATTTACACTTTGAAGACATCAATGGATAAAGCAATAACCACTGTTGAGACCGTGTCACCTTATCTATAGATCAGTTGTGATTGTACTATTTTTTATGCTAATTGGTGTGTGTTTGTTAATATGTTTTTGTACTTTTATTTTTTTAAAAAAATTTTAAAAAATGGACTACAGTGAAAGACATATCTCCCATTAATCTCCCTTAAGTGCTCCCCTTTGACTGTCCCATGACGATTTTCACTTTCCAAAACTGCTTTGGGAGTCTTTTCTTGTGAGAACAATTAAAAATACAGTGAATTTTGCTGCCTGGTACCATCCAAAAATAAATAAATAAATAAGGCAGGTTGGTAAAAATATGGTGTGTCCTGATTCACATTATTCACCTTATTTGGCATCATGTAACTTCTGGCTCTTCCCCAGTCACAATGACCATGAAGCATAAATACTTTAAATCAGTCCAGAACATCGAGGCATCCACAGAACTACAAATAAACACACTCAGAGAGGCTTCTAGGACTGCTTCAGAACGTAAATCTTTTGCAAATGGGAAGGAGATCAAGAGATGGAGGGAGCAGGCAGGAAAGGAGAGGTAAACAAAATTAAGATGTGTTATGTACCTGTACCAATTCTTCACAATGAAGGTAATCATTATGGAATACAAACAGAACAAGCACAAATAAGCAACATAGCATTGCACTTCAAGTTTGTAGAAAAAGAAGAGCAAGACAAGCCCAAACTCCATAGAAGGGAGGAGATTAAAAAGATCAGAGCAGAAATTAAACTAATGGAGACTAAGAAAATAATACAAAGAATTAACGAATCAAAGAGTTGGTTCTTTGATATAATAAATAAAATTGATAAACCCTTAGCCAGCCTTATCAAAAAACAGACAGAAAAGACTCAAATTCATACATTGAGGAATGAAAAGGTGACATCACGAGAGAAACTGTGGAAATTCAGTAGATCATCAATATCTACTTCAAAAATATTTATTTTCACAAGACAGAACTAACACAGAAGAAATAGACTCCTAGATATGTATGAGTTACCAAAGCTAAATGGAGAAGATATGAATATTCTCAATCATCCAGTATCAGTTAATGAAATAGAAAATGTCATTAAAAACCTACCAAAAAAGGAAAGCCCATGTCCTAATGGAGTCACTGCTGAATTCTACAAGAAATTTAGAGAAGGTTTAAGCCAAATACTCCTCAAAATCTTTAATGAAATTGAAAGGGAAGCAATTCTCCTTACCTCATTCTTAGGGGCAAATATTAACCTGATAGCAAAACCAGAGAATGACCCAACCAAAAAAGAGAATGACAGGTCAATCTCCCTAATAAACATAGGTGCAAAAATCTTCAATAAGATATTAGCAAATAGAATTCAGCAAATCATTAAGAAGATTTTATACTATGGCTAAGTGGGATGTATCTCAGGAATGCAGGAATGCTTCAACATACACAGATCAATAAATGTAATGCAATATATCAACAGAGCCAAAGACAAATAGATGCAGAAAAATCTTTCAATAAAGTCAAGCACTTATTCATGATACAAACTCTACAGAAGATCAGAATAATGGTCTTTACCTTAACCTGATAAAAGCCATCTATGACAAACCAACAGCCAACATCATACTAAGTGGACAAAAACCAAAAGCTTTTACTCTAAAGTCAGGAACAAGATTAGGATGTCTAATACCCCTGCTCTTATTCAATATAGTGCTGGAAATATTAGCCAGAGCAATTAGACAAGAGAGAGAAATAAAAGAAATAAGGAAAACAAAAAGTAAAATTATCATATTCACAGGTGACATGATACTCCGCATAGAAGGCCCCAAAATTTCCACCAAAAGACATGTATGTTTAATTACCAAATTCACCCACCAGACCTTCCACCACAGAGGGAGGCCAGCCTGCGGCACCACCTGAGCAGCGCAGCGTTTCTGAGGAACTCTTCTCCTCCAGTAAGGCCTGCACCTGGACTCTACCATGCCAGACCTTCAGCCACAGAGGGAGGCTGGCCTGCAGCACCACCTGAGCAGCACAGCGATTCAGTGGAACTCTTTTTCTCTGGTAAGGATTGGGCCTGGGCTCTGCTACACACCTTCAGGTTAGGAAGGAGCTCAGACTGGGAGGGCCTGGCCCTGTTGGTGGTTAAGACTTGAAGTGTGGAAACAGCCTCAGGCTCTGTGGTCCTCAAGGTTAGAGAGGCCTGCTCTCCCCTAACCAGCTACCTGAGGATCCCGAAGCAGCGACACCTGCCCAACCACCATCAGCTTAAAAGCTGAGGCAAGCACGCTTCCCATCCATGGACTGGAGACCCTGATACTGAAACCCAGAAGTCTCCCACCATCACAGGTGTGGGCTGAGCAGTGCACCCCAACAACTGCATGGGGTTCTTGGGCCAAGTGGTCCATGATCTGCTACCACCTTGGGATTAGTTTAATATCCAGGTCAACTAGGGTCCCTAGAGTCCTTTGTGAGCTACCTGGGTAGTTTGTAGCTCAGCACTTCTCATCTGACATTCAAATTGACAAGACATAGGAGCAAAATGCAGTCTCAGAACACAGCTCCACCCAGAACAAGTACAGGAGACAATGACATAGGAGAACTAGGAAGCCACATACCTAAAATTTCTGAAATGATCACATCTGAAGTAAAGAAACAACTCCATCAGGCCATAGAAGAGATTAAATCAGAAACAATCTCTCAAGAAAAAAATGAAATGAAAATAATAATGGAAGAAATGTTCCACACATACAAAGAAGAAACAGATAAAAGACTAGAAGATCAAAGGCAACAAATGGAAATGTTAAATGAGCAATTTAGGAATGAATTAACATGCATGAAAAGTCTCAAAGAGATTTCCAGGAAATGAAAACTTCCACTGAAAGTTTGCAAAGCTGCTTGAATGAAGCCGAACATAGAATTTCAGATCTTGAAGACAGCATGACAGCTAACAATTGTGAAAGGAAGGATCTCTTAAAGTCATCAAGGAACCAGGAAAAATCAACTCAACAGCTGCAAGATGAAGCAAAGAGAAATGATATCTGAGTAATAGGAATCAGTGAAACAGCAGGAGGTGACACAAATGACATAAAAAGAATATTTGTAGAAATAATAGCAGAAAATTTCCCAAGCATGGTAAAAGATACTGATGCGCAGTTAAAGAGGCATATAGAACTCCAATGATCCACAACCCAAATAAAACCACACCCAGACATATAATAGTCAAGATCCCAGATATCCAGCAAAATAACACAATATTAAAAGCTGCTAGAGAAAAGAAACAGATCAACTATAAAGGAAAGCTCATCCAATCACAGTAGACTTCTCAACAGAAACCATGAAATCAAGAAGAGCTTGGAGTGAGTATTACAGATTCTGAGACAAAACAGCTTCCAACCCACACTCATGTATCCTGCAAAACTGTCCCTCAAATTCAATGGAGAAATAAAATATTTCAACGACAAAGAACCACCAAAGAACTTCATGAGTGCCAAACCAACACGACAAAAAGTACTAAAAGATAATCTAGACAGAGAAAAAAGAGACCACAATTGCAACAACAATAGAAAAGAACCCTTAAGCAGAACAAGCAATTAAACAGATAGCAAAACTAGGAAAGTAACAGCAAGTAAGCAGCATGACAAGAATAAGCCAACATAAAACAGTTATAACCATTAATGTAAATGGCCTCAATTCACCAGTCAAAAGAAAAAAACTGTCAGAGTGAATTAAGAGTCAAAATCCCACAATATGCCATACACAGGAAATACACTTTACTCAAAAGGAAATCCATAAACTGAAAGTCAAAGGATGGAAAACACTTCTCCATGCAACAGGTTGCCAGAAAAAAACGGGGTAGCTATTATGTTTGCAGACAATGTAAATTTCAAACTGAAAACAATCAAAAGAGACAAAAAAGGCCACTACATACTAGTTAGGGGAAAGCTGCAAGAGGAAGAGATAACATTCCTAAACATGTATGCACCAAATACTGGAGCACCAAACTATATAAGGCAAATCTTAACAGACATAAAAAACCAAATAATCAATAATGCTATTGTAACAGGGGATCTAAACACCCTTTGATGCAGAGAGACAGGTCAACTGGACTAAAACTCAGCAAAGATATAACAGACCTGAACCAAATGTGCGAGCAATTGCATTTAGTAGATGTATACAGAGTGTTCCACTCCACAACATCAGAATACACATTTTTCTCAGCTGCACATGGGACTTTCTCTAAAAAGGACCACATTCTAGCCCACAGAGCATACCTACCTAAATGCAAAAGAAGTGAAATTATCCCATTCATATTATCTGATGACAGTGCAATGAAATTGGAAATTAATGACAAAGGGAATTCCAAAAGCTCCATAAACACTTAGAAATTAAACAACAACTTCCTGAATAACCAACGGGTCAGAGATGAAATTAAAGAAGAAATTTAAAAATACCTACAAACAAATGAAAATGCAAATACAACTTACAGGAACCTGTGGGATGCAATGAAAGCAGTACTCAGAGGGAAATTTATAGCGATTAACTCACACATAAAGAAAACAGAAAGAGAGCAAATAAATAGCCTAATGCTGTACCTCGAACTTTTAGAAAAAGAACAAGTCAAGCCCAAAGCCCAAAGAAGGGAGGAGATTATAAAGGGTAGGGCAGAAAATAATGCAATTGAGATAAAGAAAACTCTTCAAAAAATAAGTGAATCAAAGAGTTGGTTCTTTGAAAGAATAAATAAAATTGATAAACACCTAGCCAACCTTATCAAAAAAGGAAAGGAAAGAACTCAAATTCATGCAATAAGGAATGAAAAGGATGAAATCATTACAGATCCTACAGAAAAACAAAGGACCCTTAATACCTACTTTGAGAATCTTTACTCCCATAGCATAGAAAACTCAAAAGAAATGGACAGATTCCTAAAAATAAACAAATTACCAAAGTTGAACCAGTAAGATATAAAAATCCTGAACAACCCAATATCAATTAATGAGATTGAAAATGTCATTTAAACCTACCAACAAAGAAAAGCCCAGGCCCTGATGGATTCACAACAGAATTTTATAAAACATTCAGCAAAGATTTAATGCCAACACTCCTCAAAATCTTCAATGAAATTGAAAAGGAAGCAATTCTCCCTAACTCATTTCTGGAGGCAAGTATTATACTGATACCAAAACCAGAGAAGGACCCAACCAAGAAAGAGAACTAAACACCAATCTCCCTAATGAACATAGATGCAAAGATACTCAATAAAATACTAGAAAAGAGAATGAAGCAAATCATAAGGAAAATTATACACCATGACCAGGTTGGATTCATTTCAGAAATGCAGGGATGGTTCAATATTCACGAATCAATTAATATAATACAACATATCAATAGATCCCAAGACAAAAAAAAAATGATCATCTCAATAGATGTAGAAAAAGCTTTTAATAAAGTCCAACATGCATTCATGTTAAAAACCCTAGAAAAAAATAGGAATAGATGGCCCTTACCTCAATCTGATCAAATCCATCTATGACAAACTAGCAGCAAACATCATACTAAATGGATAAAAACTGAAAGCTTTTAATTTAAAGTCAGGAGCAAGACAATGATGTCCACTGTCACCATTCCTATTCAACATAGTTCTGGAAGCATTAGCCAGAGCAATTAGACAAGAGATAGAAATAAAAGGAATAAGGATAGGAAAGGAAGAAATAAAACTATCACTATTTGCAGATGACATGGAAGACCCCAAAAACTCCACAAGAAGACTCCTGGAATTAATTGTCAAATTCAGCAGTGTAGCTGGATACAAAGTTAACATACAAACATCAATAGCATTCCTATACACAAATAACAGACTGAGAGAGAAATTAAGGAAACCATACCTTTTACAATAGCATCCAAGAGATTGAAATATGTAGGAATCAATCTAACAAAAGAAGTAAAAGATCTATTCAAAGAAAACTACAGTACTCTGAAAAAAGAGATTGAAGGGGATTTCAATAAGTGGAAAAGCATTCCCTGCTCATGGTTAGGAAGAACCAAATTGTAAAAATGGCCATACTTCCAAAATTGTTGTACAGATTCAATGAAATTCCCACTAAACTACCATTAGTATACCTCAAAGATCTACACTTGATCTTAGCCAAAAGGCTGAGAAGCAATACCTCAAAGATCTAGAGAAAACATTCCTTAAATTAATCTGGAATGAGAAGAGACCCAGAATAGCAAAAGCAATCCTGGGCAACAAGGACAAGTCAGGTAGAATGACCCTCCCTGACCTGAAATTATACTACAAAGCTACTGTAATAAAATCAACCTGGTACTGGCTAAAAAACAGACCTGAGGATCAATAGAACCGTCTGGAAGATGCAGCCATAACCACAAACACACTCAGCCACCTAATATTTGACAAAGGGGCCAAACAAGCTCACTGGAAGAGAGATTTCCTCTTTAATAAATGGTCCTAGAAAAATTGGCTCGCCTCTTGCTGAAGACTGAAAATAGACCCAAGTCTATCACTATGCACCAAACTCAAGTAAAAATGGATCACAGATCTCAATATTAAAATGGAAACACTATATCTATTGGAAGAAAAGGTAGGTAAAAATCTTGAAGACATAGGAGTAGGCAGAGAGTTCATGAGCAAAAATCAAACTGCAAGGGAAACACTTCAAAGAATCAATAACTGGGACCTCATCTTACTGAAAAGTTCTTATACATCTAAAGAAATCAGTACCAGAGTAAATACAAAACCCACAAATTGGGAAAAAATTCTAGCTTTTTGTCCCTTGGTCAAAGGCCTTCTATCTAGAACATACAAGGAATTAAAAAACATGAACCTGTCCAAATTCAAAGACCCAATCCAGAGATGAGCATCTGAGATGAAAACACACTTCTCAGGTAAAGAAATAGAAATGGCAAATAAATACATGAGAAAATGTTCTACATCTTTAGTCATTCGAGAAATGCAAATTAAAAATCACTGAAATTCCATCTCACTCCAGTAAGATTGGCCAGCATTAAGAAGTCAACCAATAACAGATGCTGGTGAGGCTGTGGAGAAATAGGAACTCTTCTGCACTTCTGGTGGGAAAGCAGACTGGGGAAACCACTGTGGAGATCTGTTTGGAGATTCCTCAGCGAAGGAGCTCTAGAGCTCCCATTCAACCCAGCTATTCCCCTTCTGAGTATTTTCCCAGAAGATCTGAAAACATCATATCACCATGATATATGTGTACCCATGTTTACAGCAGCACAATTTGTAATAGCTAAATCGTGGAAGCAACCCAAATGTCCATCCACAGAGGACTGGATAAAAACCTGTGGCATTTTTACATAATGGAATATTATATTACTCAGCTATAAAGAGAAACTTGAGGTTTTTATAGGCAAATGGTCACAGAGACCATATTCATAAGTGAAATAAATCAGATGTGCATGTGCAAACAGCGTATTTTATCATTACTATAAGAACCTGGAAGTGGCAATATAAATTAGGAGGTAGTAAAGGAAATGGCTCAAAAGTAAAGAGCAACTGGGGTGAGAGAAAGGAGAAAAGGAAGAAAGGGATTACTATGTATGTATGTATGTATGTATGTATGTATATGCAGGATGGCTAACATTGTTGCACTAATGCCTCATGTCGCTTTACTGTAAGGAACAGTCAATGATTAGTTGTTTGATCAATCTTGTATGTCTATTTGTATTTTCCTGAGCATACACTTTGAAGTTATTAATATGTAATACAACAACCATTGTTAATTCCCTGTCCCCTTATCTGTAATTCAGTTTTTGTACTGTTCTTGTGCTACTTCGTGTCTGTTTGTTAATGTTTTTGTTCTTTTACTTTTAAAATAAAAAAAAAATAATAATAACAAAATTCAGTAGCATAGCTGGATATAAAGTCAACACTCAAAAATCAATAGCATTCCTGTACACACACAACAAACTCATTGAGAGAGAAATTAGGAAACCCAAACCCTTCACAGTAGCATCCTAAAACATGAAATACTTAGAGATCAATCTAACAAAGGAAATAAAAGATCTATACATTGAACATTATACTACTCTGGAAAAGGAGTTGAAGAGGATATCAGAAAATGGAAAGATATTTCTTGCTCATGGATAGGAAGAGAATCAACATAGTGAAAAGGACCTAAACAGCTATACAAATTTAATGCAATCTAATAAAAATGTAATTAGCATACCTCATGGAACAGAGAAAACATTCTTAAAATTCATTTGCTACCCGAAGAGGCCTAGAATAATAAAAGCAACCCTAGGCAACAAAGGCAAGGTGGGAGTCATCACAATTCCTGAGTTGAAGTTACACTACAAAGCTACTGTGAAAAAAGCAACATACTACTGGCAAAAAAGTAGAGCAGTGGAATGGATCAGGAGATGCACACACAACTCCAAAAACATTCAGCTACTTTATCTTTGACAAAGGGGTAAGCATGCTCATTGGAAGAATGATAGCCTCTTTAATAAATGGTGCTGGAAAAATTAACTATATGACTGGACCCATGTCTATTATCATGCACTAAAGTAAAAACAGATCAAATATATAAACATTAAAACAGAAACACTAAATCTACTGGAAAAGAAAGTAGATAGAAATCTTGAAAACATGGGTGTAGGCAGAGAGTTAATGAACAAAATCCAAACTGCATGGGAAATACTTCAAAAAATCAAAAACTGGGATCTCATCTTACTAAAAAAAAGCTTTTGCACATCAAAAGAAACCACTAAAAGAGTGAAAACAACCCACAGCATTGGAAAATTTTTAGCCAACTGTCCCCCAGACAAAGGACTTATATCTAGAATATATAAATAATTGAAAAAATCAGATCCCCCCAAATTTAAAGACCTAATCCAAAAATGGGCATCTGAGATGAATACACACTCCTCAGATGAAGAAATACAGATAGCAAATAAATATATTAAAAATTGTTCAGCATTGTCTTGGTTACTTTTCTCTCGTTGCTGAGACAAAATAACCAACACCCAAAATGAAGAAAGGAAAGGTTTATTTAGTTTACAGTTTGTGGAGGTTTCAGTCCTTGGTGGGTTCTGAGGCAGAGTGGTACGTGCCAGAGGGCAAACGTTCATGGCAGCAAACAACCAGCCAACGGGAGGAATGGCTGCAAGCAGCCTCTTTTCTTCCCTTACATTGTAAACAGGCTACCCCCACCCAAGGGGCGTGTACTTCTCACACAATCTCTGTGCCCTCCTCTTGCACAGGCTCAAGATGTATACAAAGTAAGCACCCTAGCTTCCTGCTGAGTCACTCAGCCAAACCTCTAGACGCCTCAAGTTGACACAATGTATCAACTATAACAAACATCATTGGTCATTCAAGAGATGCAAATTAAAACAACACTGAGATCCCATCTCACTCCAAAACGAATGGCTATCATAAAGAAATCAACCCATTTGGAGGGGCTGTGGGGGAAAAGGAACTCTTCTCCACTGTTGAGAGTGTAGTCTGCTGCAGCCACCGTGGAAATCAGTGTGGTGTTTCTTCAAAAAACTAGCATCAGAGGTCCCATTCCACCCAGCTATTCCCCTTCTGGGTATTTTCCCAGAAGAGTTAAAAACCTCATACCACAGAGATGTATGTAGCGCCCATGTTTACAGTAACACAATCTGTCACAGCTAAATCTTGTAAATAGCCCAAATGCCATGAACTGAGGAATGGATAGAAAAGATGTAATACCTTTATACCATGGAATAGCACTCAACTGTAGAGAAGGATAAACTTGAGACATTTGTAGGTAAATGTATGCAAGTAGACACCATACTCATAAGTGAAATAAATCGATCTTGCATATGTAAGCATTGCATTGCCTCCCTAGTCTAAGTAGCTGAAAGAGTAAATAAGATCTCAAATGTACATAGATTGGGAAATGAGAATAAAGTGTTCAAAAAGAAAGGAAAACTGGGATGAGAGAAAGGAGAAAAAAGAAAATGAAAAGTAAATAAATATATATGTAATATATATACAAGATAGGTAAGATAGCTATAGTAGTAATATCTATTAGTTCACTAAAAAAGATTTGGCTTCTACTGTTTAATCAATTTTTCATGCATATATCTTATCATCTCAGCAACTACTCTGAAGACAGCAATAAGCATTGTTACTCTAACCATATTTACTCTCCTAATGTCATGTTTTGAAATTTTGTATCATTTTTTAATTTTTTTTCCTCTTTACAATAAAAAATTTTTAATTTAAATTTTAAAAATAAATAAGCAATAAAATAATAAATAAAATAAAGTGCAAGAATAATGGCATAAGTGCTGTAGAACCAAGGGAGAATATTTTGAGGAATATTAATGGCAATGTGTCTCTTACTGTCATAAATTTTAATTTAAACATTCACCTCATATTCTCACCATGCCTCACATTTCAGCTATTATAGGAAACAGATCCTCCTTTTGTTATTTCTACTCAAGTCACAAATTTCTCTTAGACTATGCTTGCCCCAAACTATACCTTTTTTCACAACAATAACTGATAAGAACCAAAGTTTTTCTATCAAAAGTTTTCAGACAAAACATCATGAATAGTAGTTTAAATTTTTATTCAGCCGAGAAAGCATTGTTCTTGTTTATCATGAGGGAGAAATGACCTTTCTCTTTCCATAGTGAAGCAAATTTGTGAATCTGTTCAGATAATTAGAATCTATCTAGATAACTGAACAGAATTTCAGATCCCAGTTACAACCAACAGTAACTAATCATCAGTGGCAATGCTGAGCATGAGTTTGTCTTCTAATCCAGCTGCTCTTTGCACTTCAATGAGCTATCATGTCTTGCTTGCTATTAATATATAATTGCAATACAAAATTATTACACTCATCTTGAGAAACCAGTACACCGATGTATCCCATCTCATTCCTTTCTCCTTCTCCTTCCCCTCCTCTCCTGGCTTTTACCCCATCCACCAACCTTCTTCCCATCACCACAAAGTCTACCTCACTGTTTCTTATCATCTCTCATTTTGCCCTTTAAATTATTTATATTTTGGAGTTTTCATATAAGAAAGACCATGTCATATTTAAGCTTCTGTGTCTGGTTTATTTCATTAGCAGTAGGGTCTAAGTTGTATTCATCTTCCTACAAATGACTCAAATTTACCTTTCTTTGTGCCTGCGTCATTGCCTCGTTGCTGGATATGTGGGTTGCTTCCAAGCTTTGGCTATTGCGAGTTGTGCTGGTATCAACAAGTGTCTGACACATCACTGTGATACGATTCCTTTAATTCTTTCAGGAAGATACCCAAAAGAGGTACAGCTGAGTTGAGTGGAATTTCTATTTCTTACTTTTCTGAGGTATCTCCATACTGATTTCCATAGTAGTTGTACTAGTTTACCTTCCCACCAATGATGTGAAAATGTTGCTTTTTCCCTGCAATCTTGCCAGAATTTGTTGTTTTTGAATTCTTATGATAGTCATTCTGGAGTAAAAGAAATCTCAGTGTTGTTTTGACTTGCTTTCTCCAATGGCCAAAGATGCTGAACATTTTTCACATATTTATTAGTCATTTGTACTTCTTTTAAGCAGTTCCTTACACTTGTCTATTTTTTGGATTGGATCTTTAATTTTGAGGAGTGTGAGTTTTTGAGTTTTTTCTACTTTCTTGACTTTAGTTCTCTGACAAATAGCTGGCAAGAGCTTTTTCCACTCTACGGTTTGTTTCTTCACTCTGTTGGTTGTTTCCTTTGGTGTGCAGAAGCTTTTTAATTTGATATGATCCCACTTGCTGATTCTTAATGTTATTTCTTGTGTAATTGGGATTCTGTTTAAAAAGACCTTGCATATATAAGTGCCGCAAGAGTTTTACCTGTTTTATTTTCCAGTGGATTAAGTGTTTCTCTTTTAATATCCAGATCTTCGATCCATTTTTATTTTAATTTAGTACAGGGTAAGAGATAGGTTCATTTCTTCTGCTTGCAAATAAAATGTGCTTCCGCCACCATTTGTTAAAGAAGCAATCTTTTCTCCAGCATATGTTTTTTGGCCCTTCTGTCAAAGATCAGATGACTGAACGTGACTGGGGCTATTTCTGCATCATCTACTCTGTTCCATTGATTCACATGTCTGGTTTTGTGTTGTTTTTGTTTTCTGAGCTATTTGTTTGTCTATTTGTTTTTGCAAATACTATGCTCTTCTCATCACTGTCCCTTTGTAACATAACTTGAAGTCTGGGACTGTGATGGCTCCCACTTTGCTCTTGTTGCTCAGGGTTGCTTCTGCTAACCTGAGTTTCCTCTGGGTCTCTGTAAGCTTTAGTGTTCCTTTCTAGTCCTGTGAGCAATGTTGCAGGTATCTGATCACAACTGCACTAAGTCTATGTATCAATTTTGGTGACATGGCCATTTTGACAATATTGGTTCCACCTACTAGAAATGTGGGATTTCCATTTTCTAATATCCTCTTCAATCTCTTTTTCCAGAGTATAGTACTATGGATTTCATTATAGAGGTCATTCACTTCCCTGGTTAGGTTAATTCCTAGGTATTTACTTTTTTAAACTACCATGTGTTATGGTTGATACATTGTGTCAACTTGGGGAATCTGGAGGTTTAACTGAGTGATTCAGCAGGAAGCTGGGGTGCTTACTTTGTAAACATCCTGAGCCTGCCAAAGAGGAGGGCATGGAGACTGTGTGAGAGGCACATGCCCCCTGGGTTGGGGTAGGCTGTTTACAGTGTAGGGAAGGAAAGGAGGCTGCTTGCAGCTATTCCTCCCTTTTGCTGGTTGGTTTTGCTGTTCTCTGCTGCCCTGAACAGTTTGCCCTCTGCCATGTGCCACTCTGCCTCAAAACCAGCCAAATATGGACTGAAACCTCCACAAATTGTAAGCTAAATAAATCTTTCCTTCCTTCATTGTGGGTGTTGGATATTTTGTCTCAGCAACGAGAGAAAAGTAACCAAGACACCATGCATTGGTTTGCTCCCAGATTTCTTTCTCGGTAGATTATGTGTTTTTATACAAGAATGGTAGTGATGGTCATCTATTGTTTCTATCCACATTATGTTGAATTTATTTACTACTTCTAAGAGCCTTCTGATAGGTTTTTGGCTCTTCTTTGTAAAGAACCATGTCTTCTGCGGATAAGGATAGTTTGACTTCTTACTTTCCTATATGCATCCCTTTTGCTTCTTTCTCTTGCCTCAGAGCTCTGCTAAAGTTTTAAGCACTATATTAAGCAGGAGTTCCAACAGTGGACACCCTTGTCTTATTCCTGACTTTAGATGTAAGTTTCTCCACACTAGACATGATGGTAGCAGTAGATTTGCCATAAATAGAATGTGGGATTGTAGGTGCAGCAGACTAAGGCTCAAAGAAGAGAATCTGGTGAAAATGAAATATTTTGTTATAATTTTGATGAAGAAAAGGAAAAATGTTGCAAGCTTTTTCCCCTATTTCTTTCCAACTACATTTCAAGTGTCAACTTAGTCTCAATGCTCAACCACAACTTTGGAAAAATCAAACCTTCAATTGAAAAGGATTCCAGTAAGTCTCAAACTTTAAAGTGAAAATGATGAAGGTAAGCTCTCATATCCCAGCTGTTACTTTGCTGAGTTGAATATTCTAATTGTTTCTTCTGACTGAGAAATCATTAAAGTGTCTTTAGCAAAGAAATATCTCAGTACAGACTATGAGAAGCATTGCTCAGAATTCAGCTTAAACATGTTCCTTCCTCCTTGCTGCCTTTGCAGACTACATTTCTCCGACCTGGACTGCATTTCTCCTTGAAATGCCAATGTTACTGAGTCTGAGCACACTGGACCCAGTATCTGTTTGTCGCTGTTTTCCTGTACATCCTATATTGCATGGGTTTTTATTATTTCTATTTTTATTATAAGGAAAGTTGTGAAAGACAGAATTATTGTATGTCTAAATATCTTTCACATTGCCACATACCACATGCAACAGAGTCAAAATAAAGATGGGGTAAGTGAACAAAGAAATAGGAAAGATACACCTAAAGAAAACAGCCTAACTACCTCAGAAAAACCAAATCATATTCTGGATTTAAGGTTTCCTAATTTAAGGGGAAAGTATTACTACTACTATCCTCCCTGTAATTCTCTCAGAGTTGGCTGGATTCATGTTTAGCCTGTTTCACACAGAGGCTAACTACCACCACCACCACCAAATCCAGGGGATAATCCAAACTAACCACTTGTACTACAATTTTGTTGCAAATGCTTGAGTAACTGAAGTTCTCTAGCAAGCAGCTTGTACTCACAAAAGGGCAATGCTGAGTCTTAGCTCACTGAAAGCAAGAGCAAGGCTGGCCAAGGACATTGGACCATCTGGGACTGATGAACTTAGCATGCAAGGGCTGGCGTCCCAAGAGGGAAAGAACTAGCCCTGGCCCTGAAGAGTAGACTTCCCTCCTTGTTCATGCCTGAGATCCCAATCCTATTTGCTCAGCGAAACATATCTTTCTTTTAGGAGAAAATATATCTACTAAACAAGACAGTAGAAGGTTGGTTCAATATGAGCATCGTTACTTATATAAGCCAAAATGTGGAAGCAACACAAATGTCCATCAGCACATAATTGGATAAAATACTGTGATGTATATATACATATATACATATATACACACACACACACACACACACATGCACATAGTGGGATATTATCCAACCTTTCTTAAGAAGGCAATTATGATGCATATCATTATATGGATGAACTTTGAAGACACTACACTAAGCAAAATACGTCAATCACAAAACATAAAATGCTATATAATTCTGCTTATATGATGTATTTAGAATAATCAAATTCATAAACACAAAAGTACAATAGTGTTTTCTAGGTGGGGTGAAGATGGCTGGGAAGTTGGTGGGTAGAGAGTTTAATGGATAAAGAATATCAGTTTGGGCAGATTAAAAATGTCTGGACAGGGAAAGTGGTGATGGCTTACAACATTATAAGCATACTTACTGTTGAGTTGTTCACTTAAGAATAGTTAAGGTGATAAAGATGTAAGCAAACTAATCGCAATTTATTTATACCTTGCTGTAATTGAAAATGTGTTTTTAAGTTGGGTCCAGAAAACAACTTTTCAGATCAGGAAGAGCAGAAAAGACAGAACATAATGCACTCTGACTTCGGTAGCTTTATTGGACGTCCGAAGTCCAGCCCGCGGTGGAAGGAAGTGTTCCAGAGAAGCATGTTCCTGGAGGGATGAGAGGAGCATGCAGCGTGCTTGGGGGCCCACGGAAGCCTGAGTAGCTGGTGTGCACAGACTGCAGGAAGGGCCCATAGGAGAAAAGAAAGGGAAAGTGCAGCAATGTCAGAATGTGGAAGACTTTTATTAGCAGCATCTTGCCCTTCCCTCTTGTACTAGGTGACTACCCAAACACTGAGGTATCTAGAAGGTCCTTAGGTGTGCTCCACATACATTGAAGAAGATCTAAGAGAATCTCGAGTGGAAATGAGTTGCTTCTACTAAAACATGGAAGAGCTCTTGCTTGGGTGTTGGTCGCTCTCCCTCAAACTCTAGGAAGTCTTCCCTGCTGCCCTGACTTAGCCCTGAGAGCGCCCTCTAAGATTCTGAGATCTGGCAAAAGCTGCAGTTCAAGCTGCCCCCACAGGGAGATCCGAGGCTAATCTATTGTCAGCCACATCCCACCCTAGCAGCAGAGGAGAGCTTGTTCTGGAGGGAGCAGATCGGGGGTCCTTTTAGAGATAAAGGTTGGAGTTACAGTACAAGTCCAGCACGGGCAACACTTTCACTCCCAGCGTACACTACGGATTTCTCCAAAGCCAGGTGAAAGACTCTGCGTCCACCTCCCTTTGTAGCATCATCCTCCTTAGCACGTTTATTGACATCACACCGTGCTGTAATCATCTCGTGACACCTCTCTCCTTTTTCAGTCTGTGACTTCTTTTTCTGCATGTAGTGCCTGGGAAAATGGTCAGTGTGTTGAATGGGTGAATGAATGAGATGCAGTCTTGAGGACTCCTATTTCTTGCTGGTGCTCTTTCCTGATAAAGATCTTCCATGCATACAAATTCTGACTGTTTAGGCGGAAGTATGTGCCGACTTTCTAGCAGGTGATACCCATTAGGTGAGAAGTCTCTCATTGGGTCCAAATACAGCAGTGGGGAAGATGTTGGCTCCAGAATGCTCAGAACCTTCCATGTTTGGAACACTCGGAGCACTTTAGGATTTTTAGCTGTAGTACTATTTCCTAGAACTGTCACAAAGCTACTATAATATTATTGTACTTTACTTTTATTTTTCATTTTACTTTTACCTCTTACCTCTACTGAAGTAAAGTGTCTGAAATACAAATATCTCTGCCCCATAAAGATAACAATGGAAATAGAGCTAATGGCGTTGATGAAAGGAGTGTGTACTGTATTAAGCACTTGCTGTACACCAGCCATGCTGTGAAGTGGTTTGCACACATTATCTCATTTATTCCTCACAGTAATATTAACAGCTAGCCGCCATTACTATCCCTGTTTTGCCAATGAGAAAATAAGCAGAGAGGAAATGAAACAATGTACCCAAGATCACGTAGTCTGGTATGGTTCAAAAGTTTCCAAGGCTAGATTTCCTAAGCCAGAGGGACAGTTTCACTGGAGCTAGTAAGTCCTTCCGACTGAACTGTGTCCAGCCTTGATTTCAAAACAGTGCATAATTAACCAGTGTAGCAGACAGAACCAATGAGAGATGACTGTGGAGTCAGATAGGCTTGAGTTCAAGGCCCAGTTCTGTCATTTAGAAGCTC
The DNA here is from genome assembly GCA_004027595.1 of Dinomys branickii. Taxonomy (NCBI): domain Eukaryota; kingdom Metazoa; phylum Chordata; class Mammalia; order Rodentia; family Dinomyidae; genus Dinomys; species Dinomys branickii. The sequence continues at coordinate 17,185 of PVLD010008499.1, forward strand.
ATGAGTCCCCCTGAGACTCCATTTCCTTATCCATAAAATGAAAATTTGAACACAAGCTCATTGTAATGATGGAGTGAAACAATACATGGAAAACACTTGGTGTATAATAATTAAAACTGGCAATGATTACCTATCAGCCACTGGCTTTGTTCGTACTGGCTCCTGTCCATACAGGGAAGGCTGCTACTATACATTGTGGCCAACGGAGTCTCAGATGGTCACACTTTCAGGACTCAGACGTGGAGGTAAAGTCAAGATACTGATCCGTGAAACTCCTCAGCTCTGCAGAGAGGTGGACATCGTTATTTACTATAGTTCTGATGATGTAATTTACAGTGTCCAAAAGCAGGAAGCTGATAAACTGTCTGTGATGATTACATTTGAAGCTCAGTGGTAGAACACTTGCCTACCCTCCATAAAGTCACGAGTTTAAACTGAGATGAGGGAAAAGAGAAAAGAAAGAAAGAAGGGGAAAAGGATGTATACACAGGATAGCTAAGAGAGTTGTCCTACCGCTTTATGTTGCTTTATTAAAAGGAACAGTGTTTAGTTGATCGATCAGTCTTACATGCCGATTATTCATTTACCTGAGTAACCAGTGTGAAGATAACAAGATGTAATACAGCAACCATTGCTAATTTCCTATCACCTTGTCTGAAATTCTGTACTGCTTCTATTGTTGCGGTGTTGTTTTGTTTATGTCTGTTTATTTGCTAATCTGTTTTCATTCTTTTACCTTTAAAATAAAAAAGTCATGGATTTAACCCGCACAATATACGATAATTATAATAACAGTAATAGTAATAATACAGTCACACAAACAGATCTGTGGTGCTACACAGTCCCCGGGATGCTGCTGTTCTCACACAGGGCCTGACTTCCAGGAGCCTGTAGGAGTGGCCTCTCTGGACTTGGGCGATGTGGTAGATCTGCTAGCAAACACTGGCCCACATCTTTACCTTCCAAAAGCAGACTGATCCCCCTGGGAAAACCAAGACTGGGTTGAAAATTATGATTTGGGTCCCAGCTTCACAACTGACCAACTTCCTAAACTTAACCAGCTTATTTAACTTCTGTAAGCGTGGAGTTACTGATCCTTATAACAGAGACTGGAACACATGTCACATACATGTGAGTTGAGAGGATTGAGTGAAATGACTAACCAGCCCCATAAGGGTTTGGTAATGACACCAGTGATCCTGAAAAAGTAGTAGTTTAGGTTGTTAATGATTCCATTTCCCAGGGCAAGATCTATTAGCCAGAAAGTTTCTAACTGTAAATGACACTGAGCTCAAAGCAGGTCTGAATCACGGCTTTAGTAAATGTTACCCTGACAAGATCCTATCTCTCCCTACATGAACATGTCTTCTTAATTACAAAACAATTACAAGGCATAAGTATTTTTATTATAAAAGTACAAAATATGTGACATTATATAACATGCATGAACGGGTAATGTGTAAAACGCTAAGTCAATCTTCATTATCAGTGAAACTGCCCACAATGTCTCATGTCTTCAAGTCTTTCCAAGCATCAAACATGTGGGTGTGTTAGCTCCCTGTCTTCCTTGAGTCATTTGAGCAAAGAAGGCAGCCCTGGTAATACTGCAGCAACAAATAGCCACACCACAGTGTCTTGCCAACTTTAGCCCAGACCTTAAGTTTGCAGAGCAAGTCACCACTAGGCAGCTCTGCCTCCCTCTGCAGTAGCAGAGGTCTTACATGAAGGGAGAGATCCATACAGTGCACTCTATCCAAAGCCAGGTCCCCAGTGTCCCAGTTCCTTAACCAAGAGACTCTTAATCTTGGCTCTCCAGGTCCCTGCACTGATGCTACTGCTTCTAACACCCATCTCAAATGCAAACACAGCTTCATCCTTAGTGACATGGCTAAGAAAGCGCAGTGTGTGTGTGAGTGTGTGTGTGTGTGTGTGTGTGTGTGTGTGTGTGTGTGTGTAACCTGGGACTTATATCCCAGACCCAGCTTCTAAAGTCTTATTTTTATACCCTCTACATACTACCAAACTTCTCCTGTAAATGGCATTATCACAATGGATGTTTCCTAGATTGGAGGATTTAGATTTTTTCCAGAATATTCCTTGTTTATTTCAGAATTATCTTTGCATTACTTTCAGGGAGGAGTAGAAATTTTTTACATAGAACTCTACTTTCTGCATAGACTTTATAAATCCTTCTGTGAGGTTAAATCTGTCCAGCCATATGTCAAGACCTTAAACATTTAAAACTTGCTTTAGTATAATGAAGTTGGTGGATAATTTTGTCATTTTTCTTCACATTATCTTATATCTCTATTCTTAATTCACAGCAAAAGAAAATAATTAAGACATTCAACAGGACAATACTGACATACCCTGAGATTGAGTTTTTAGGTACATGGTGTATACAAGAATTTCTGTCACTAAAACAGAATCTAAATGGGAGATATTACCAACTGTCATCTCATAAACTTCTGATTTGTAGTGTTCTCTTGAGCAGTCTTGTAATTGGGATACACCGCCACCAAGTGGTGATAAATGTCATGGTCGCATTAAAGTAAACAATCTGCCCGAGGTTAACAGGCTATCTATTCAACATGCATATAAGTTTAAAGTTGTCTATTTTTGAGTAGCAAAAATATGACTCTTTTTAAAAATAGTTGAAGTTTGTAAACATTGCAAAGATAACAAGGCAAGTCTAGAAAGAAAGAATTATGTGTAGAATCAACTATCATTTAATTCTACACAATTATTGGGCACTAGTTTTAAGTTCCCAAAAACAAGTAGGACAAAAGTGTAAACTTCAGTAATTACTTAGACATGCACAAAGATAAGCAGGGCACATCTCAGCACGTGACTGTAAGCGCCACCACATGCCTTTGTTCTGGAATATAAGGAGGGCGGTAAGAGAGGCACCTAGAAAACACTGAGGGAGCACGGAAAGCTGAGGTTTATCCAGGCTGTGGGACTCAGGGATAGATTCCCCTAGAAAAATGTGTGCAAGACTTGGAGAAACTGGCAGCCTTTTGCAAAGTTCAGGAAGAGCATCGTGGGCAAAGGAGTGTGGGTAGCAAGCACAGAGGTAGAAAGTATTTGGGGAGGTGACTGGCCTGATTTCCCCAGTGTGGACAACATGAGTCTGGAAAGGTGAGCTGGGACAGGGAGGAGAAGGGCCTGGATGTGCAGTGAGAAGCACAGATCGCCTGTCCTGTGCCATGGGGAAGGCTCTCCAGCAGAGGAAAGAATGCTCGTGACCATGTATCAGCAAGAGTCCTTAGCTGAAGGCTGGACAGATGAAGAGGACGGGGTCAGACTTTTCAGAGCACAGGAGAGAGAAGCCCGCTCTGACTGGAAAGCAGGACACCAAACTGCTGCAGTCCACTCTCCTAGTGTTGTGCGGTGTGGTGAGAGGTGAGAAGGATGCACACACACCCTGCAGGCAAAAAGACCAACCAGAGAGAAGCTGGAGAGCAGGAGCAGTAGGGAGGAAGTCTCCAGGGGAAACAGACGCCAGCAGCAGTTGGAAAATACTCTTTCCTTCATAGTTCTTCCTGAGTATCTAAAATCAGATGCTCCATCAAAAGCCAGTACACACCAAGCATTTGTCAGGCACCCTCTTCCCTCAGGAGCCCACTGAAATCTTGGGTAAAGAGAGCATGTTTTAGCAAGTGTTGTGAACTTGGCTGAAGGATCCTCAGTGGAGAAAGGATATGGGAACCCTCTTCTCAGTGGACTCATGGGGCTGTTGTTTAAAAGGGCATCCTACAAAGTAGGACCTCCAGGAAAGACAATGTTGGCAGTCAGGGGATGCCACACCCATTTCTGCAGGAGCCATGTGAGCATGGCGTGTGATCTGACATCTCTCAGCCTCCGTTTCCTCATCCGTAGAAGTGAGTCTGAAACAGAAAAGAGAAGAAACGAGAGTAGGATACAGCCCTGGGAAACCTTTCAGAGAGGACCTGTGTTCATGAGGGACTTGTTCTGCCCCACATGATGCTACTGTAGAGGTGGGACTAGGGTCTGGTGAGTCCATGCGCACAACATCACTGTCCTCCAGGGCATAGACTTCGAAGAAACTGCCAGGCTGAAGATGAACTTTTAACACAGATAATCAACTCTTATGTATCTGCCCTTTGGTGTGCATATAACGTCAGGAGAAATATGGTAATACTAGTAATATTCCAGATTCTGCTACCCTAATCTGCTTTTCCACATCAGTATCTATGCAGGGGTGCACAGAGGTTTGTATATCTACTACTCCACCCTCTAAGTATTTATGGAAGTTTCCACGAGGTATCTTTCACATCACACACCCACGTCCAGCCAGCTAACATCAGAATCAGGCATTTTCAGCCTCCTGCTCAGTGAGAGAAGGGATACACAGGGAACCACCTCTATCCCATAACCAAGGTATCCCATAACCAAGCTGCTTTGGTAGGTTCACTTACACCAAGTGACCAAGTCCTGCTGTACCCACGGCTGCCATCTTCCCAGGATCCCGTGCTAGGAGACAGCTGCCCCAAGTGCCCGCCCAAGGAGGCTGCTCTGTGGCAGATTAAAGGTGATGATACTGCCTTTGACTGTCTGCTAACCGGCAGAAGATGGACTTCCACTGTCCTCGAGTCAGGGCTGACCTGTCACTACTCTGACTGACAGATTACATGAAAAGGACTACATTAAACCTGTTAACAGTTTTGGAAGCTTCTGGCTTGGTTTTCTGAAACCTCAGCCTGCCATCTTAAAGTCTGACTTCCCCAGGGGAGAGACCTCACGAAGAGATCCCCAAAGGTCAAGACATCCAAGTGTTTGCCAGCGTGCCAGGGGTGTGAATAAAGTCATAGCAGATCAGACAAGCACTGGGCAGATGTCATCCAGGTATTCATCAGACAGGACTGGAGGCAGGAGAGTCTCCCATCCAGGGCCTGCCCAGCTTCTTGATCAGCAAAAGCAAGACAGTTGATGAGTTGGCAGCTGTGTGGAGCCACTGTCTTAAGACACACAGGCACACAGCAGCAGGAGCGGTCATACCCCCCCATAGGTGGTTTCCTTTCCATGGTTTCAGCTACTCAGGATCAATTGCAGTCCAAAAATATTAAATGGGAAATTCCAAAAATTAAACAATTCTTAAGTCTTAAATAACTTCATGGCAGCATATTGCTTTAATTGTTTATTTTGTTGTTAGTTTTCATTTTTAATCTCTCACTATGCCTAAATTATAAATCAGCTTCACCGCAGGTGTGCACACATAGGGAGAATATGACGTGCTATTCACAGATTCAGGCATCTGCTGGGGATCCTAGAACACAATCTCCTGTAAGTGAGCAAAGACAGGACTAAAGAAATCAACCGCCCTTCCTGCTCCTCTGCTCTGCTGTTTCAATCAACCCCAAAGCAATGTCAATTTATATCCTGGCTTTAAGATTCAGGGGTGACTGACGTTTACCGTCTCTACAGCACAAATTAGAAATCCATGCAACCAGGGGACATTTGACTATGACATAAGGACAAATAAATATACTCTGTCCTCAGAATAACCCCATCCTTTCGATAACTAGAAGTCTATTAAAGGCAAAAAAGGATGTGCCAGCCCCTTGTACAAGCAGAATCCATTTTCTCACTAGCGATGGGAGGGTCTCCTAAGACTCAAGCAAAGTCTCCAGCCAGAAAAGCTTTCCTCCTGGCAGGGGACACAGCTCCAGGTTAAGCCACAACTTTTACATACATAACCTTCTATGCCTTAGCAAAGGAAGACATTCCTGACTATGCTCAAGGCTTTGTCTGGATCCTCTTCCCACCCATCTCTTTTGTAAGAGAAATGAAACATCTCATAGGCCTCTTCCCTTGCAGGATGTGCCTGGATTTCAAGGACTTTAAAAGGTGTCGTTAGCATAATCCAGGCCTAGGGTTTTCAGTAGGTTTTGGCACATCAGCTAAACACATTGGAATATTGTCAACACAGATTCTGGAGCCACTCAGGGCTCTGCAAAGGACAGAAACAGGTCAGATAAGATCTGTTTGGCATTTTCCATGCTGAGAACCATGAAATCCTCTTGAGTCAGTTACCATTTCCATATAAATAAAGGATCAAAGTAAATTAAGGGTTTGAACCATAATGAGACTCAGTAATTTACATATTGACAGCTATAAGTCAAATTCATTGCAGGATTAAAATTCACCTAAAATATGAATAAGTTAGAATATACTGGCATTTTCAAAATTTTTATATTTACATATCAAGTCACTCCATGAGCTCATGGGGAGGCTATCCACACATCTGACAAAACATACACCATCTACAAGATAATGGGAGCTCAGAAACAGTAGGAATTGTATCATCTGTATTAATACTATATGAATAATACTGTAGTTTATCATTTTACAGTATTTTTTATTGGTCTCATCATGTGGTAAGGCAGGTATCATTTCCATCTATGCTATAGGTAAATGAGAGGGATGCACAGAAATTGTGACCAAAATAATAAGTATCAGAGATGGAGCGCAAGTACGACTTCCATGAAGCTAGGTCTGTGCTCTTTCTATTACTCTGTGTACCTGTGGCTAATGCCCTTTGTTTCTGCCCACCCACAACTCAGGCACTCTCCTGTGGATCCTAGTCCATGCTTTTGTCTAAGCCCCAGGCCTTCTCTTGATGATCCAGTCTGATGAGAATGCCAGGCAAAATCCCCCTACTCCAAGTCTCTGCCCAGGGATCTCCCTCCACGCACCCTGACTTCTGGGTGTAGAAAATGCTGAGGCAGATCAGTGCCAAGGGCAGCAATCTACTCTTTCAGCCACTTGACTGTCACTTTTCCCTCTATATGACCATTCTATATCCATTCAACAGATTCTATTTTTATTTAAATAACCAATCAGGTTGTATTGCTCACAACCAAAGAATCTGTAAACTGAGCTCCTAGCAAAGGTACAACCCATTTTAGCACATGCTACTTTAATTTCTACACAGAGGTTAGATGATGTGATACATAATATGGCTTTTAATCATCACTGTGTAGCAAGATGTTGGATGGCCCAGGTCCTGCTTCAAAACTGACAGCCGGCACCCAAGTTGGGGACAAAGAGGGAAGAAGTATGGTAACATTTTTAAAAGAATCAACAATAACCAGAAACCTCCCTCAGAGCACACTATAAAATAATCAGATTGGCTTTAGGAACCCTGCCTTGTATTCTCTGTATGTGGACATTTTGATGTCTCAGGTCTTCGGCCTTCGCTAAACCTGGAAAGACTGCCCTCGCAGGGAGCTGATGCATGGGTACAGCACATGACTTACCTTGGTCACATCTTCCATATGCAAACCAAGCCCCAGCCCACACCCCAGCCACTTTCCATACGTAGCTTTAACACTCCGGGCCATTATCCCTCTCCCTAATCATCCCGGAGCCCCGGCAGCCGGAGAGAGTCCCTGCTCCCTGGAGCCAGACACACCTTGGTGCTTCTCCATGTGGCCCCACATCATGGTTTGGATCTAAAATGTTCCCCAAAGCCCACATGCAGTCCTGGCCCCCAGTGTGCAGTGCTGCTGGGAGGCATTGCAGGGGGCGGGGTAATGGAAAGAAGTTAGGCCCTGGGACTGTACCTTGCTCTCTCTGCTCCCAGCCATTTCAAGAGGAATAGCTTTGCCCCGACGCACAAATGCCACCATGACATTCAGCCTCTGCACAGGCCCAATGCAATGGGGCCAGGTGAACACAGCTGAAACGCCCGAAACAGTGAGCCACGACAAACCTTTCCTCTTTCGAGTTTGTCTGTCTCAGATAGTTTGCCACAGCCATGAAAGTCTAAACACCTGCATGGTGTGGCATGTTGCCTGATTCCAGAGATCTGCACAATAAATTCTTCCCAGACGGTCACATCTGTGTGCGTCTTACTACATCTGATGAAAACAAACCCCATATACATTTAAGACACTGACCTTGCTTTCCTGCACTCCCTATCTTGTTTCTCTTTTTAAAAGAGGAGAGGGAAAACAGGAGAGCCATGGCATAGCCACAAGTAATAACCCCAAGGCATGAAGTGGTTTCTCCTCTTCTCTCCAAGCCAAACAGGGAGGTGAAGGTTCCACAGTCATCTTCTGTAATAACAATGGGGACAAGCACTGCAGTCTCCAGTTGGAGATCTCTGTCCTCACAGACTCGCAAAGAGGACATGAGAGAACTGAAAGGAAATGGACATCCCAGAGGGGGCTGGCCTCTGGTCCACTGTTCGGCATGGCCAACATCCATGAGTTTCCCATGGGTGGAGCGGACACTGTGGAATTCAGCTGGGATTGAGCCATCTTTCCAGTACCCCACCAAGAGGGCTGCCTGCCAGGCGGGTGGACTTTCATAATGAAGCTAACAAAGAGTGGGCTACCCTCCTTCCAGAGCCAGGGAACTGGTCAGTGGGGAGACCCCCCAAGGTCTTCCAAAGAACTCAAGCAGCATCCCCAGGACAGCCAGCATTTGGACTCCTGCCCTAAGACATAGCACTCATAACTGGCCAGGCAGTGTCAGCCAGAGAAGCAGCAGCTGCTACAGAAAGGGTTCAAACTGTGCCCAGCTAAGATGCAGAAAGCTGTAGTGGTGCTAGTTGGGACTTACAGTGGCCTGGGGACGGGGAGGTGTTCACGACCAGGAAGGACAGAAATGAAACTTTGTATTTTGTTTGTTTACCTATCTGATTCATACAAACATGTGAGGGAAAACTCAATGTACATATGTCTGTATTTATGTTGCACTCCAGCTAAAATTCTGGAAAGAGTTTTAGAGGAATGGAACATACAGAATATCTCCTCTACCAAAACACCAGAGCCCTCTACGGCCTCGCTCCTTGTCTGAGCCCTGTTGATTTTTGGAGCCCCGGGTCTTTCTGCTTTCATCTTCCACAATTTTTTTTCTGGTACTAAGGATCAAACCCATGGACATTTTACCACTAAGCTGTATCCCCAGCCATTTTCAGTTAGTTGGTTAGTTAGTTAGTTGGTTAGTTAGTTAGTTGTTAGTTTATTTGGGGACAGAGTCTTACTATGCTGCTCAGGTTGGGTTGGGCTAGAACTTGCAATCCTCCTCCCGCTCCAGCGTCCCTCAGGTCCGGTGTCCAACATTACATGCTGCTCTCTCCTCTGTAGGGCCAAGGTCCTCTCACGTGTAAAACTCCATGATTTGTTTCCTCTAATTTTGGGGGTGTGGCTTTACTCCAGCTTTGGGAGCACTTCTTCACTTACCTGAGCTCCTCAGCCCTCACTGAAGACTCCGCGCAGAACTCTGCCCATCTCTGGAGCTTTCTTTCTATGCGCTCCCTGCAGGCCCAGATGTGTGCCCTGTATGTGAACTGCACTGCTGTTCCCATGCTCCTGTCCCTGTCTCCTTTACTCACGGGGACCTGCTGCTCTGCCTGTCACTCCGTGCTGTCTCCTAGATGCCTTCTCCAGGCAGCACACAGCCAATCACGGAGCCCCACTTCTCTGTTTCCCGTCCATGTGATCCCTGTTCTCTACTACCTGATGTCCAGTGTGCAGAAACCACTGCTTCATGGACTTTGACTGACTTTTTAGTTGTTTCTGGTGAAAAGGAAAATCTGGTTTTTATTAGTCTGTCAGAGCCAGAAGAGAAATCCCTGTGCTTAATTTTAACCAGTGTTGAACAGCCAGAAAATGATGGTATCTGCTTGAGATGCATTACAGAACAGGAAAATGAAACTGGAAGTAAGATGGAAAGCATAATCTAGAAAAAAAAAAAAACTATTTACATTTGAGATCTACTAAGAACAAGCCAATGAATGTGCGCTGAATGTTCTTCCAACGCAGCACTAGTGCATGTTTGACAGTTACAAGTTGTCCGTTTGCTCTTTATAAAGTGCATCCAAGTGGAAGGGGCACTTTCTAAGTTGCCAACCTCAGTGCCACCACCCATAGGAACTGACATGCTTAGGAGTCATGGTGAGCTACTATTTTTCCAAATAGACAGAAGTTCAGCAGCTCTTAAAACGTCTGTCTTTAGCAACTGAGGAACAACTTACCTAATCCTTCTAAAAACCTTCCATATTTTTAGATTTAAGGAACACTTACTGACTACCTACTATGTACTGGGTACTGCCTAAGGTTTGTGTAAATATCACTACCCAGTTGAATCCTCACAGCATAACATGGATATATTCTTATGTTTTACAAATGAGAAAGCCAAGGTTTATAGAGCTTGTTCTGAGAGATGGCTTTCTTCTGAGAACGCGGAAGAAAAAGACACAAATGACACCATAAGTCCTCCAACTTGATGAATCAGGGCTGATCATTGACGGAGAGACCACTGAAAAAGAACAATTTCTTAAAATGAAGTAGATATACTTAAATCTTATATTTTACATTAAAGGATACAAATATATTCTCAATCATCAATCATTTGATTTGAAATTAGTTTTAAATAGAACAAAATATGACTACAGATAAAAAGTCATGAAATTTTTTAGAAGATACCTTTTAAAACTGCTGATTTTGTTGTGTGTCATACTGGGGGCATTAAGGCCAGGGCTTTCACAATAAACTATATCCTCAACCCTTCTTTTTTTGTTTTATTTTGAGACAGAGTTTCCCTAAGTCACTAAGTTGCCCAGGCTGGCTTCCAACTTGCTATTCTCCTGCCTTAGCCTCCTAAAGTGCCGGGATTAGATTTTTCTAATTGTTGTTATCTAAGTAGTGTTTGAATAACTAAGCTATTTCATAAGCTCACTGTACAAGGGAAATTTCCATTGCTTTCACAGCAGATGAAAACATCTACAGAGCTCAGCCAAAGCTACACTTGAGGGAGATACATATCTCTGCATTTTTCCAGTGTTCTCCAGCCAGCGTGCCTCTCCTTTACATTTCCTCTGGAAGCCATTGACATTGGGATATTATCTTGCAGACATCTCATCGCGCTGGATGTGGGCAAAGGATGAGCATTAGAGTCAAGGACTTAAGACAGTTGTCTGAATTGCAGGGAATGTCTTTCAGGGGAAAGATGTGTTAAATCACTTACCTTTCTCTTCCCTTGTTGGACTTTGCAAGCTTTTGTACAAGAGTTGGCTTTCCTCTGTGTGGTGCAGCCTCCACCCATCTCTCATATATTTCAGCACAGCAGTGTGTCCCATCAGTTAATGTGTCCTAGCCTGGGCTGGAGGAGCACATAGGGCATAATTTGAGAAAGTTCCCAAAGAATCAGTAGAAATTGCTCCTACACAGCACAAATGTACACTGAGGAGACTGCCTCCTTTCACCTGTGTATTTCTTCTGGCTTTGCATCTGTACTAACTGGATGATTTCCACATGCCCCCACACACACGGAAGTTACTTGAGGACAGAAGTTTAAGGTGAATTCAGATAGGCTATCGGAACTCATAGAAGAAATAGATGCACAAGAGAAAATCCAAATTTAGCTCAAATTTAATGCCAAGAGCTCAGAATTTGGGGTCTAAAATCTGTTACTCTGTAGTACATTTCCACAGGTAGATAAAATGTGACTTTAAAAAAAAAAAATCAACAAGCCTGGGAAGAAAAGAGAATAGATAGGCATCCTTTTGTTAAGTTACGTTCATCCTACAATATGATCTCATGGCACAAGATGAGTACACGTTCACGTTCCCCACTATAACCCTTTTCACAGAGGGAGAACTCCAATGGCATTGCACAGGTCCGTGTGCACATAGGCGTGTTGTGGATGTGTCCTGCACTAAGTTAAGGACCTTTCAGAATCTCAGGTCAGCCTTTCCTGCTCCATCAGTGTCAAAGACAGAGCCAAACAGACTCTTAGAAAGTTGGCTTTTGAAACACGGTTCCTCAGGAGTGCAGACAGACACAAGCAGCAAGGCTCCTGGATCCAGGAACTGCCCTTTTCCACCAACGTCCAACACGTCTCACAGCTGACCTGCCAAGAATGTGGCTCCTGCTTCAAAATACATGCTCAGAGACAGCGCACAGCAGCCAAAAAGGGAATCTCCGGTTAGCCTGAGTCCTAGTCTATCCCCTACGGACAGACGGTGTGTATATGGACTGGCCAGGTGCCGAGCCCTTGGCCACACTCTAAAAGTTCAGGATTACTTCAGACGCAGATGGAAGAGATAAAGCAACTTCTCTAAATATGCCTTTGCTTTCTCTGGGGATTTGTAAAGTGCAATTGATGGAGATTTTTCAGAGTCAAGCCCTTTTGAGTGATTTGACAAGAACAGGTCCTGGGACAACCATATACCCACAGCAGAGCACACTGGCACCCATGCTATGTTCCTCCTTATAGGATGTTTAAAGTCCTCTTCTCTGTCTGTGTGGCCTCTGATCTATAGGTCAGGAGGGAGATTTGCTAAATCACCTACCTTTCTCTTCCCTTGTTGGGGAAAAAGCCCTGCACCAAGTGTTAGGAAGTTGGGGTGCAAGTCTCAGTCTCACCATTGATTTTCTCTGTGGTCTTGGAAACTTCATTATGCTTTGCTTCACCTCAGTGTTCATGTCCTTAAGATATAGAGTGGGAGACAGCTTTAACCCTGGAGTCCCGTACTTCTATGATACTTTATGCTTTCCTGCCACCTAATATCCGAAAAAACCCACTACCATCAGTACAGTGGTACAAAATGAATATCATTCTATATCTTGTCATTAAGCTGGAGAGAAACATTTTCTTTTTTGTGGCAGAGTCTTACTATGTAGTTCAGGCTAGCTTTGAACTCACTCTGTAGCCCAGTCTAGTCTTGAACTTGCAGTGACTCTCCTGCCTCAGCCTCTCCAGTGCTGGGATTATAGGCCAGTGGCACCACGCCCAGCCATAGAGGAGAGAAGAATTTAGTAGGATGCATAACAAAACCTTGCATGGCAGTTAGAAGAAAATAGTCTGGGCAGTAGTAGACAGGGAGGGAAGGCGTAATCCACTCTCTCTGAGCTCTGTGCTGCCTCTCCACTTTACACAAGCGTGGTTTCCAAAAATCTTTCTAAGAGAAGTAAGTAAACATAGAACTAAGTGTTAATAGGCCATCTTCATCTGCACCTACTCTTAAGTACCCAACGATCTGTCTTTGGGCTTCAGCGTTCTTTGCTCCAATAAGGCCCTAAATCATTGCTTCAAAATGTATGTCTTACTCATTCACATTTCTGACCTTTTCACATTAGACAAATCTGGAGCGCCTGACCATTCCCTCTGCAGAGAAAACCATGTACAGTAAATAGCATCCCCCCTCAGGAAAAGGAAATGCACAGTAATAGAAAGCAGGAAAAAATATATATGAACAGAAAACTCTAGGCAAAGTATTCTCCATTCAATTTCAAAATCACAATGAAATGAAACCTTTTCTGTTTGTTTTTTTTTAATTACCATCCCAACATTAGAAGATGTGGAAGACTTTTATGATCAAGCAATCATGGAAATTTTTGGAAAAGTTTAATGAAATTTTGTCTCCAGAAATACCTTCAGGCCCAGATAATTTTATTAATGGATTATTTGGAGATTTTGCAGGGAAAAACCCCAGGATTGTCTAATAAGCCACTCTAGAGGACAGAACAGGAAAGTACAGGTCACGTTTTTCTCTTGCTAGAACTGAAGACTTGAGACTGAGTAACTAATGGAGGGAAGGGGCTTGTTCAGCTGGCCCGTGGGGAGTAGCAGTGTCAACATCAAGGCTCTGGGATGTGCTCAGCAGAGGAGGAACCTTTTCCCTGCACCTTAACATGAAGAAGAGCATCACCTGCCGAGACCCAGTAATGTGCCAGCTCAAGTCCCTCTTCCTCTCCTTCTAATGCTACTAAAGCCATCGTGCAAGTCCTACCCTCACCCAGTCTGAATTGCCTCTTACAACTCCATCTCCAAACGCCACTAACATACCAATTAAGGGTTCAAGTTTCCAACACAAAAGCTTTTGGAGACATTTGAACAGCAGCAGAGGGAAAGGGAAAGAATAACTGAGTCATGGAGAGACCTAGCCCTCACGACCTTTGCCAAGTGACCCAGCTGCACATCACCACTGAAAACGTCACACAAGCATCTTGCACCCTAATGGGGTATGATGAGAAGGGACCTGCATCTCTATGATTTCCTTTCCAAAAATCTATACGCCCCATCAGATCATGAGAAAAAGGTGTCCAACAAAGCCAGACTGGGAGAGATTCCACAAGGTGCCAGCCAGTACGCCGCAGAAATGTCCAAAGTCACTGAGAACGAGGAATGGCCCTGGGATGTAGCTCAGGGATACAGCACTTCCTTAGTGTGCACAAGGCGCGGAGTTTGACCTCCAGCACTGCGGTCTTGGAAACTTTATTATGCCTTGCTTAACCTTAGTGTTCATGTCCTGAAGGTGTAGAGTGGGAGACAGAAGATGACAAGAACAGGAATGACCGCAAAACTGTCCCACACCAAGAGAAGCCTGGGAATACACGGAAACTGAGAGCCATGCAATCCCCTCCACCAGATTCTGGGATAAAAAACAGTTAATGAAAAACACATGAAATCTAAACAAAGTCTAGTGTTAATAGTAATATAGTTAGTTTCTTAGTTTAAACAAATATACCACAGTCACATAAGAAGCAGAGTAAATGCACAAAAAAGTTCTCTAGAGTATCATTATATGTTTTGTATAAACCTAAAATTATTACAAAATTAAAAGTATTAATAAAAATTCAAAGGACAATGTTTATGATTATATCAATATACATAAGACAAATAGAGCAAAATAAATAAATAAAATTATGGCTGGGTCAAGAATATAGCTCAGTGGCACACTGCCTCCCTGGAAAGTGTGAGGTACTGAGTTTGAGTCCTAGTACCAAAAACAAATAAACAAAAAATTATGACTGTAACCTAAGTGTTTGTGGAAATCTACAGAATGTGACTATGTTCTATGAAATTCTTACCCATGATTTAAGAAAGAAGAGAGTACTGCAGAGCTTTACCTACTGTGGACTGGGATGATAAAAGCAACCGTGGGGTCTCCCTGTTGAAGAGTGAAAATTTAGGAAAATCAGATCAAAATCAGGCTCATATCCAGGAACCCAACACCTAACTCTAGTGAGTGCACTCTTTTCTATGCCTTCTCTGCACATTTTCATCAAGACAAATCCTAAACTGTCCTACAAGAAGTGCAAGACTTAGGGTGTTCTCATATCAAAGCCAGTATCTTGTCTAAACTGCCATATAATCCCCAACTTAAGGACCACCACACTTGTCACCTGGTTACCTCAAATGTGCCCCTGCTGCAATTCCCTAACTGTGATCTCTAGCCTTTCCTTCCCATGCACGTATTTGGAAGAAAAATCCTCTATAATATGACCCGCTCCATCCTCTGATGTAACCATCGAATCCCACTAATGACAACCAACTCACGTTTTTACCACAATCTTCAGTCACTGAGAATTATCTAGTCGCTGGATTCTAGCCTAAAACCCACAGTTTAATTTAGCACATGTAGACAACTATTAAAAAAAAAAAGGGACTTTGTAAACAGGAAAAAAGTTCGGTGGATGGATGTCCTTTTCAGTAAGTACTAGGTGCATCCTTCTGAATTACATAATTCTGCAAAGCTTCCATACCTTTCTTTGTTATTGAACTATTTTACTAATCAGCAAGTTGTGGAAACTAATGCAGATGACTCCCATAGGAACACCATACACTCTTTACTGGAGATGCAGTGGGTCATTGCCCAGAAGATATTAACCATTTTTCACCTACTAGAAAATTTATATTAGAATTAGTGATTCCTTATGTGTGTGTTCTCTGGTTATTTTTGGACTAGTTTTGTCATTTTCTTGGTTCTTTCACTCATTAACCATCAACTAAAATAGTTGATGTATGTTAATTTTGTTTCTATGACAAGTGAGAATTTTTGCCTTTCAAAAAAAAAAAGTGTTTTGGGGCTGGGGATATAGCTCAGTGGAATAAGCGCTTGCCTAGCAAGTGCAGGGTCCTGCGTTTGATCCCCAGTACCGCAAAATAAATAAATAAATAAATAAATAAATAAATAAATAATAAAAAATAAATAATAAAGTGTTTTAATGCAGTCCATCTTCCTCAGACCAATGATCAAAAACAATGCATCGTCTGCATATCTGAAGAGAACCTACCTTGCCACACATGGTTGTAGGGATCTAAACTCTACTCACTGATGTCCTAGTTTCAGCAAGAAATACACAAACCTACCAAGCATCAAGGGGCCACTTTAGTTTTAATAACGAGTACTTTAACAGTAACAAGGGTGAACCAAAACCCACAGTGGTCTTGAGAACACCTTGCTGTGTACAAAGCTTGTGGAAGATTTATAAAGCCTGGAGTAATGGTAGAGGGCATGAGTCAGCCCCAGTTCTGTCTGAGATGGAATATTTTGCTTCCCACGTGGGAGGAGGCTCAGTATTGATTTTAATTAGCACTAGTGAAATAATATTCACACCTGCCACATCGACTCTTTAAAAGTCAATGGAAAAGATTTGTGCTAGAGTGAATTTACAGCTTTTGAGAATGCTTGTAGATAAAGGGTAACAGTTGTCTCCACTTAAACTGGAACCTGCCACCCTGTCTTGTTCTGACTCTGTCTGACCATGTCCGTCCTTCTGACCCTGCGCATGTACTTTGCATGTTCTTATCCTCTAATTTTTCTTTCTGAAGGGAAAAATGGCAGAATCTGTTCATAGGTGTGGATTTCAGATGAAATTGTTTTAATAAAATCTTTTACAGCTTTTTGTTGCCTATCCGCTTACATGAAGGATGGGCAATGAGCTCAGACTTCCAGGAGCAATGATTTCAGGATCCTTTAGGTACAGTGTAACTGGATGCACTGGCCTCTTTATACTAGACATATGATTTGATACGTCACCCTGAAGGAGTTGCATTGTGTTTACGACCGATGAAAGAGACTTTTTCTGCAGTAGTTTGTATTCACAAAGTTTGAACTCATCTACTTAAATGAGCTCATTTCCACACCAAAATGTAATTACTGCGCATTTTCTCTTCCAAATGGAATACCATGTTGATTGGGAAGACCCACTTCTGAGATGCACCATCAGGGTCCCCATGGTGAACAGTGCCCACCTTTCCTCCATACACAATCCATTCCCCTGTCCCTCATAAAGCACCCCACATGGATGCTAAACATTTCAAAGGTTTTTGAAAACCAAGTTAAATATTTTTTACATCTTTCTGAGATTAGATTTATATCTCTACGCAAAAGAAGCTTAAATGACAATTCTATTGTTTTTACTAGTGCCTGTTACTCGTGCATGTTTGCTGTACGTGGCGATTACACTCATGGTGCGAAGTTGCTCATGTACATAACACATTTTTCCATGCCCCTTTCCTTCCCCCTGCCCCCCAACCTCCATCTCTCAATCCTCTTCTCATTAGCAAAAGCTCTTCCTGTTTCCTGTTATCTTTTATTTTGCTCTCTGATTTATTTGCACTTTGGATTTCTCAGATGAAAGAAACCCTCACTACTTCAGCGTGTGTGTCTGATTTATTTCACTCAACATCAAGATCTCAGGGCACATCCCTTTTCCTACACATAACTCAAGTTTGTCTTTCCTTATGGCGCAGTGGTGCCCCACTGTGTGTGATACCATGCTTTCTTTATTAGTTCATCTCTTGTTGGACATTCAGGTCGCTTCCAACTTTCACCTATTGCGCATGCATCACTGTAATAGGATGTCTTGAACTCTTTCGAGAAGATACTCAGAAAAGGAATAACCAGGTTGAATGGAATTTCCAGTTTTAGTTTTGCGAGGAATCTCCATGCTGATTTCCACGTGCATCGTACTAGTTTACATTCCCATCAACAAGATAGAAAGCTTCCTTTTGCTGTGCAGGCTGGCCAGCATTTGTTATTATTTGATTTATTGACAATTCTAATTTATTTGGGGGGGGTTGGTACTGGGAATCAAACTCAAGACGTTGTGCTTACAGGCAGGCACTTGGGCCACTGAGCCATATCCCTGGCCAATAATTCTATTATGACTTCTCCTTTTACTCTTTTTGAAAACTCTCAAAAGTATTATGCTATGTACCTTCTGGACAAATACCTTTCCCTCTGTGACTGATTTACATGAGGTGATAAGGTTCTTCGTTACCGGTTTTGACAGCTTCCCAGGTCGTAGTCCTTCTCACTGCATGGTAACTACCCTCCAGAGTCCCGCATCACTTATCCTGTTCTTAAACCCTGAATTAAAATCCAGCACTGAACAGATAACAACAGAGGATGGGCACATTTTACATTAGAACTTCACTCTAGGGATCATCGTGCAATGTCTAGGCTTTGCAATGGCTATCATAAGCCCCAGGGACTTAGCAACACTGTTGAGCATCTGACTTAATCATGAGAGGCTATATACAGAAATGGTCACAAACTCTGTAGCCTGGATCCAAATGCTCTACAGCCATGTAATAACTGCACAATACTGAGCAATCCCCTCATCTCACCTTCCCCTGTCATAGAGGTGGTTCTAACAGCAACAAAAGGTCTCAGATGAAGCATCATACTGTCTCAGGCACTTCTTCATCACTGGGATAAAATACCCAACATCTGTAATTGAAGTGAAAAGAGTTTTATTTGGACTCATGTTTCAGTCTGTAGTGGGCTGGCTCCAAGGCAGGACTGCAAAGCAGAGAAGCAGGGAGAAGGAGAGGTACTCATAGAATGGCCCAAATACGCTTCTAACCAGACCACACCGCCTAAGGTCGGGGCAGCTGTAGAGGCCCCCACACTCCAATCTTCTTCTAAAAACCACACACAGGCCTTCAAGAGGCTTTGCGGGGTACACCCAGGTATAAACCATGACACTGTTCAATACCTATGTAACTTCTTTATTGGACATGATGTTCTTTAAATAGGGTCAGGCCAGGTTTTTAAGATGTCATCTCATAGGCTGTGGCTCTAAGACACAGAAGACACTTCCCAATTGAGGGAAAAATAAATTGCATAAATAAAACATAACTGGATTGTTATTTTCAAATTTTAATCGGTTATGTTCAGAAAAACACTGCAGATGGATTCTGTCCATGTAACAGACTTAGAGGCTGCGTTTGTTACAGAACACTGGCCTTTTGCTTAGGCCTGCGGGTGCCTGATGCAGAGCTAAAGCAGAATGCAAGCGTGGCATCCCTGCCCTTATTTTGCCTCTCTCTCTCCTTTTGCTGCCTTAAACATTGGGTCAGTTTCCTTCTAGCTGAGCTTTTCATACAGACATGTCAATCATTTAAAGGCTGCTTATCTCAAATGGATAATCCTCCCCCTTTGAGGCTGAAGACCCCTGGATAAGAAAATTAAGACATTTTCAAGATCTGCAGGTACATCATAACTAACAGATTGTCAACTGCCAGCTCTTACAATGTCCTCCCCTAGAACCGTGTGGCACCTGCAAGTCTCTGATTATAACCTAACAAATTACCCTCATCACCCACTAATTTTTCCTCTTCTCTGCGTGCAAAACATTTTACATACTTTCCTCATTCACTTTATTGTACTAGGATGAGGTTAAATTTTATTTCTCTACTTAGCTATAGTTTCTTTGAGGAAAGAAATTTATTTTTATCAGGTTGTATCAGTAAAATCCCATTTAAGCTACAAGGTGATGGAAGATGAAATTGCATTGGCTTAAAAAGTAGATATCAATGCTTATTACTTAAATCTGGAGACCATCTGGTGAAGTCATGTGAACATATTCTGAGAAACATGGGTTCTTCCTATCTCTTTTTTATTTTAAAGACAAAAGAATGGAAACATATCAAAACCAAACAGATATAAACCAGAATAACTCAAAAGAAATAAAGGAAATATATCATTAGAGAGAAGATAGTAGGGAATTAACAATGTTTGTTGTATTATATAATGTTATCTTGAAGCTGGCTACTCAGTTATACGAATAAAGGCATGTAAGGTTGATCATTCAGCTTTCTCCACCCTCATCTCCATTGTTATCCCACCCAATCAGTGGTCTTCCCTCTGATAATAACTGTACTTTTTGGTTTATTTACTCCCTAAGGTTCTCACATTGGGAAGACACATGGCTGGTTCAAATTATGTTGTAATAAATATGGGTGCACACAATTACTATGGCACTAGGTGGAAAAGCACCCATCCTCAAAGACAGTAGATAGGCAGGGACCCAGACACGTTATGGTCAGCACCCCATTAACAAGCCCTTGAGGCGCTCAAGGGTCCAGTCAAGTTCCGGGGTTTCCTCCGTGGACTGCCAGGTTCTGCCCTTGTGAGGCACTCCCAGGGGGCCCAGTCAAGTCTGCAGAGTCGCCCCCATGGACCACTGGGTTCTGCCCCAACAAGGCACTCCCAGGAGCCTGGTCAAATATGCGGGGTCTCCCCCACAGACCACTGGGCTCCACCCCATGAGATGCTCCCAGGGGCCCAGTAACATCTGAGGGGTCGCCCCTGTGGACCACTGGGCTCCATCCCAGTGAGGCACTCCGGCAGCCTGGTCAAGTCTTTAGGGTTGCCCCCATGGACTGCTAGGCTCCACTACATCACTGCATGCCCAGGGGCCCTGTCCAAGTCCCCAGGGTTTTCATGTAGCCTGCAGGGAAACCCCTCTCCCACAGGCTGCTGAGCTCCCCATTAAAGCCCCTGGAGTCCCCTCATAGGCCATCAGTGTCTCCCTGCAGGCTGCCTATGACTCTTTGGAGGCTATCCCCACCCAGCTTGAATACTGGACCTGCACCCTACTTCCAGGTCTTTGCCTCCTCCCACCTCTCAATCTCCAGTCATGGAGAGGGGGCCTCCCCGCCCCTTTCGCAGCTGGGCATTAGGTGCACTTACGATGTTGGGCACAAGTGGCATGAGGTCTCCCCCACCCGTGCTCACCGAGGTAGTCCAGGGTGTGTACTAAGTTTAGTTATTAGCTCTAGGGGACAGTTGGAGGAGTTTCTCAGGTCTTCTGTGTAGAGTATGTTGTCATCTCTCAATCTCCAGCACTCGTGCTTTTTGTATAACTTGTCCCTATGGGTTCATATATGCAAGTGGTATGAAACCCCTTTCAGTGCTCATAATAGTCGTTTAGAGTGGGTTCTGCATCCTGTTGTCTCAGCCCGTTGCTGTCTGGAACACATGCTGGGCGCAGGGGGGTGGCGAGTCTCAAGGTGCTCACAGAGCGGGTTCGGGGTGAGACCTGGAGCCCGATACCTCGGCTCGTGCTTCCTGCTTGGTGTTGGGGTGAGAAGGGCGCAGGGTGATCTGGCCCACCTCCATCTGCACCTCACTCTTGCTGGTGTGCTCCAGGTCCTGTTTGCTCACTGACTGGATTCCCGGGATTTGCCGTGGCCCAGACAACACTGCCGCCACCGTCTGCTGCTCTCTGCTGGTAGTTGCTCTCACAGAGGAGAGGTAGCAGGCCACAGCCTCGGGGCAGGCATGGGGCTGGGTGTGGCAGGCTGTGTACTTGTTGCTTAGTCTCCACCTTGCCTCGAGGCACTGATTAGGACAGGTTACTGCAGAGTGGGCATGCTGATTTAGTGGTTGTTGTTCCTTTTCATCATCAAGCTGGATTCAACAGCACCTCCCAACTGCCACTGCTTTTTTTCCAGGCTGAGCTTTCTCCACTCCAGTTTTGGCCCAGTTCGCAGGGTTTCGCTCTCCTCTTGCCAAGCCGGGAGACTTCCATGAGCATGGACTTCCAAAGCTGAAGCTGTGAGTGTAGGGATGAGGGAGCAGACTGAGGATGTGTATGGAGTGGTGACTCTTTTTCTCCACCTCCGCTTCCTCTGACTGCACCATGGTGGCCACCTAAGCTGTTTCTCAGGAAGGAATCTTGTTTGCTCTTTCTGACGGCTTCAATTCTCATTTCAAATCCTTTCTGGTACCAGGGGACCTGTTTCTCTCCTTCTTGTCTTTCTCATGTTGCTATAATCCAGTGTCTGGGTGGCAAACCTCCAGGAGGATCTTTCTTTGCTGCTTACCCAGTCACCATCTTCCTGGAAGTCTCTTTATTATCTTTCTTTCACTACCTCTACCACACTGGCTTCTGCCTTCATATCACAAATGCAGCTCACAAAATGGCTGCCATTCTTCCAAGCATCATACTCATGTTCTAGACCAAAATGCTCACTCTTTGTTTCTTTCCACCTCTTTTTTTTCCAGAAAAGCAAAAGATTTTCCAGAAGTTCCTACTATAAAGTATTTATCTGTATCTCAGTCATTTGAACTAGGGATCAAGTTCAAGTTCAATCTTAGACCAATTGCTAGCCAAGAGGCATGGGACAACTAGTTTAAATACTCAAGACAAAGCTTGTCTGCCATGAGATGGAACCAGCTCTCCCAAATGATGACTTTAAATTTTATTTTTCGGGTCATAAGCCTACTTTCTCTGAGATTCATGCATCTGCCCACTGTATCCAACACCACAGCTAACATGTGTAAGTACTTACTAAATGTCTTTGTTCCTAAGCAGCTACAAGAAATCTTATTTAATCCTCCCAACAACTGAAAAGCAGGAACTGTTCAGTTGTATTCAATAGATGAACAACCAAACAAGTTCAGAGAAATGAGGGAACTGGCCAAGACTACACAACTAGCAGGTGACAGAACCAAGAATGGAACTCAAACCAGCTGACCACACAGTCCACATTTGCAGCAACCAAATGATTCCCCTGTTCCTCATGCCTCTACTATGATACAAAGGGGCCAGTCAAGTTGGTTGAATGAATGAATGGATGGATGGATGGATGGATGAATGAATGAACGAATTCAAGTTCCTGCAGGAAAAGCTCTTAGCTGCTAGGGGCCTGCAGGGCTGTTTGAAATCACTGTTCCCCATCCATCTTCTTAATAGGGTCAGAGTGTTACAACATGTACAGGATTTATTTCAACTTATTATTCTCTTAGAAGAAAAAGATCTGATTTTCTTCCTAAAATTCCTGCATAACAGGAACTAAGAAAAAGAAGTCTGCAGAAGTCTGAGCTTTATCAGCAGACTGAAATAAAACAACTGTACATACACATGAGTTTTGGGCCAAAAAATGAACAAAATGTAAAGCATGCCCAGACTTCGGCTGAATCCTTGAAAATTCTGGTAGCATGTCCTGGGTCCCATTGGGAAAAGAGGGGGAGGGTCCACAGGTCATCAGAGATCAGAGAACTGGGTTGTAGTTACTGTCCCAGCTCCCAGCATACACAGAACCCTAAGGCTGCAGTTGCAAGATGCCAAACTTACAGAGGACAATTGAGAAATTTTGCCAAACATCTCAATATTTTGTCTACCCAGTGCAAACATCTAGACTATGAATAAGCAATTGAACTGTTCTTGTTTCATATCAAGACTTGGCACCACTGCAATGTAGCTATAGCCCTGCATACATTTCCCAGAAAGTGCTGAGATTCTGCCTCTAACTGAAGGCCCAGGACAAATCAAGGTAGTAATAATATGGTTTGCTAAATAGTTTCAATGTGAATTTTAGCTATTGAAAGGTTGCCAGATTTAGCCAATAAAAATGTAAGATGCCCAGTTCAACCTGAATTTCAGATAAACAGTGAATAAATTTTTAGCATAAGTAAGTCCCAGACCTGATTGTACTGAACATCCCGTATTTTACCTGCTAGCCCTTATCTTTTAGGACACATTAACCCAGTTATGTTTATGTCACTGTGTTCCATCCCCAAAAATAAAGATGGGGCTGATCCTTTTTCCCTTGCACTCTCAGCCATTTTCAAGTGATAAGAACAGTTTGAGTGGTCACTAAGAAACCAGGAGCTTTGCTGGCCCTGCCACTCTCCACTTACATGAGCTCAGAAAAACATTTTCATTGCTTCCTCTACAAACTGGAGGCTAAAGCTCTGAAAACACAATTCATCTATCTGAATTCCATTGAGGACCAGCCAACATCACATGTATGGCCACATTAAAGCATCTCAGCAGCTACAGCACAGTTCATACCTACAGATGAGGGTTCTGAAAGGTCATTGAGGTCTCCAAGGGTACAAACACTACTAACAACAATGCTATCATTTTCCTATTTCCTCTAAGCATGGAAATCCATACCCACAGGGCTAGGATGGGGTAAGCCGCACTTCAGCATAAACACTTTTCTACAAGTCAGTGAAAGGATGAAGTTACCTACAGGAGGAGGCCGGTTTCCCTCTGTGTCAGTCAGCTTTTCATCTCTGAGCTGTGTGATCCCAGCTACACAGGAGGCTAAGGCAGAGGACTGCAAGTTTCAGACCAACCTGGGCAGCTTAGTGATCTAGCCAGACCCTATATCAAAATTAAAAATAAAAATGCACTGGGGATGTGGCTTAGCAGTAGAGAATTCCTGAGTCCAAACCCAGGACCAAGGGGAAAAAAAAAAAGTCTAAGATAATTAGCTTACAAAGGAAAGAGTTTATGTCAACTCACAGTTTTGGAAATTCCTGCTCATAATCAGTTGGCCCCATCACTTTGAACCTGAGGTGAGAGCACACTATGAGTACTGAGCATGATGGAACAACACCTTTCATGGCATGGCCAAGGAAGCAGAAACAGGAGAGGTGACACTTCCATAGTCTCCTTCAAGGGCACAGCCCAGAAATCTAAGGCCCTCCAACAAGCCACCACCTCTCAATAACACACCTGGGTCCAACTTTTAACACATGAACCTTTGGGAGATGTTTGACATCCTAACTTTAGTACCTTTTAGAGCCTTGGGACCTAACAGTCCACTAGGCCTTGGAGACGCAGAAAGCTCCCAAGTGGGCAGAAAGAGGGGCAAAGGAGGCACAAGCTGGTGCCAGGTGACAGGGCAGGATGTCAGAAGAGCATTCCGGCTCCTCTGGACTGTTTTCGTGAGCCGCTGCCTTTACCTCTCACTGGCTCTTCCCTCTTCTCACGCCTTCAAGCTGGAGAGCGACACAACTCCTAAGCAGCGTCCTAGCTGTGAACCCCTGAGCTCCACCACCCAGTGAGGCAGCCAAGCCCTTGGCTGAGCTTCAGGAAGCCGCATGGGAAGCAGTGGTGTTCACAGAGCCCCAGGTTCGCACACGGGTTCCAGTCCTCACAATGGTCACAGGAGGCTGACTGCCTCGTGTGGAGGATGAGGGCCTCTGTCCCTAGGGAGATGCACACAGGAACATGGGGAGAACATGGGACAGCTGCAGCTCTCAAGTGGGAGACCAGAGTCCACACCCTGGACACTGCTCACAGTGTGTTATGGCTGAGCCTGTGACAATGTTCAGCGACTCTAATAGTTAATTTTCTGTAACAACTTCACTGCACGAAAGGATGAAACATTTCTGGGTGTGTCTGTGAGGATGTTTCTGGAAGAGAAGAGCTTAGAGGCAGAACATAGATGAGCAAATGGTCCAACAAGGCTTTTGTGAAAAGAACAAAAAGGTGGAGAAAGTGTGAATTCTCTCTGCATGAAAGTTGAGACACTTCAGTTCTCCTACCTGCCAGTTCTTGAGCTGGACTAGGACTTACACTACCACCCCGCACCGATTCTCAGGAATTTAAACTTGCGTCTGCAGATAGCACAGGTGGGACTTCCCGGCCTCCACTGGGTGATCCAATTCCTGTAATAAAGCTGCACAAGCAGGAGAGGAGGGGAGGGGAGGGGAGGGAGAGCAGGAGAGAAGAGGAGAGGGGAGGAGAGAAGAGATAGATCTAGATGTAGACATCGACACGGGTGTTCTATTTCTTTTCTTATTTGATTTTTGTTTTTTTTTATTTTAAAGATGAAAGAACAAAACTTATTAACAGATGCACAGACGTTTACAAAATAACACAAAAACAATACAGGCAATACAGAATTTGTGAAAGGGGAACAAGTGTTCTATTTCTCTGGAGAATCTAGACTAATTCAGCAATGATACTTGTATAGACCAAGAACCACATACAAAAACCCTTCCTAACAGAGCAGCAGCCGGGCATGGTGGCACATGCCTGTACTCCCAGCCCTCTGGGAAGCTAAGGCCGAAGGATTGCAAGTTTGACCCCAGTGTAGGCAGCTTAATGAGACTTTATCTCAAAATTTAAAAGTTAATAAATAAATAGACAGAAGGGTTGCGGATGTAGCCCAGTGTGAAGGTCTGGGTACCACTCCCAGTATGAAACAGAAAGAAAAAGGAAAGAAAGAGAGAGAAGGAGGGAGGGAGGGCGGAAGGAAGGAAGGAAGAAGGAAGGAAGGAGGGAAGCGAACATGAACACAGCGCATGCAGAGCCGCTACCTGGCGCTCGCCCCCGCAGCTGGGGGAGGAGGACGAAGAGGGTTTCATGAGGACCCAGACGAGAGCAGAGCTGATTGTGGTTTGGCTCACGTTCTTGTTCAAACACAGCGGGAACTGGCTAAAACAAACTGTGAGTGGAGACAACACTGTTGGAATTACACACACTCTGGGCAACTGCTTTTCTAAAAATAATGTTAACTTCTTGTGGTCCAACTAAGGGTAGGAAAATACTCAATCGTTCCAGTTCCACAATTTTTGCTGGGAAAGTGGAGCAGGATTATTAACTCAAGGAAGCAGAACACAAATGCAGCACAGGGCCATTTATTTGTTAATTAAAACTGGAGTCAAGCACAATCCACCTCGGATCTGCCAGGGAAGGCTGCAGTCCTTTGTGTGTGGAAAGAGCCTCCAAGAAATGCTTCATCCCCTGATAAAGGGGTGTAGAGACCTCTGATGCAGGAGGCCCACCTCCGGGGGCTGGAGATTAACTGCAAGCATTTAAGAGAAGAGGAGCCAGCTATTCTTGGAGTCAGATAACAACATATTTTCAATTCACTTTCAGTCTAGGCAGCAAATGTTCCTCAGTTCTAAAAATAATCATAGTTATACGTTGCTTATTTCTCAATTAGATTTCATCAAGATTTATCATTATTTGCAAGGTATGGACAAAACATATCCTTTGACAGGTGAGTGGGTAAAGTAAAAGTATTATTATATTATTCAATCTTAAACAGCAAAATATTATTCAACCTTAACAAAAAGAAAGAAATTCTGCCATTTGCAACAACATGCAAAGCAAAGACCAACTTTCCCATCAAACTGTGCTGATAAAACAGGCAAGCGGCAGCTGAGGGGTCAGGAGAGAGGACTGGCACACCGAGGCCCATCTGGAGGGGAAGGACTAGAGGTAGAATTGAAGGGAAGACACCAAGTCTATCACAACCAATCATGGCAGATTCCAGGTACCAGGAGGGACAGAAAGGACCCTGTTTCCTGGGGCTGGAGAGCAGGACCCTGAGCACAAATCCATGGGTAATGTACGAATGAAAGAAGTGCAGCCTTGAAAGTTAAATTAGGTTTCCCTCACACAGCTGCTGCCTGAAAATGTACCAAAATCCACATCTCTGCTGCACCATGCGGCTAACAACAAGCTGTACCCCACTGCTCTCTACAGTTCTGGCCAAGTATGAACTGCTGCTCTGCTCTGAAGACTCAAGTGAAGTGTGAGTAAGCATTCTTTTCTGTTTTATATAGTATGGCAACGTAAAAACAATTAAAAGGAAAGAGGACCACTGTGACCAGAAATGCCATCTTTATGGCATGAATACATACCTCCCTGGACATGGCTATAGTGCTATCTGACCAGAATCTGAGTCTTTCTCCCCCTACTCCACCATCTGATTTACAGCTTTACCAGCTGTCAAACCCAGAAATGCTCCAGCACAACATTACTTCTCTTGGTTTTTGTTTTCCTTTCAGGGATTATCTCTCTACTCCTATTACTACTCTTGGCATAGGATAAGCACTTGCATGCATGAAAAAAGGAATAAAATAAAAATGTGGGACATTTCAAAAAGAAATAAAATTTCAAAACTTTAAAACCACCACATGGTTCTATATATGGGAGAAATCTAAATGCCCTTCAAAAGACCAATGGATAAAGAAAATGTAACACATACTCAAATGGAATAGGATTCAGCCATTAAAATCATGAAATCCAACCAGGCACAGTGGCACACGCCTGTAATCCCAGTACTCGGGAGACTGAGGCAGGAGGATTGCTGCAAGTTTAAGACCCGCCTGGGCTACATAGTGAGACCCTGTCTCAAAAAACCAAAAAATAAAAAACAAACCAAAAACAGCAAAATCATGAAATCCTGTTATTTGTGACCCCATGGGTGGGCCTGGAGGACATTATGCTAAGTGAAATAAGCCAGGCACAGGAAGACAAACACAGTATCATCTTATTTGTTTGTCAAATCTAAATAAATTTACCTCATAGATCTTGAGAATAGAACAGTTTTTGCCAAAGGCTGAGGAAAGTCAGAAAAAGGAAGTTGGTACCTGTGGCTCAGTTGGTCTAGCAATTGGACAGGAGGTGGCGTTAAGTTCAGGTGTTTTATGGCCCAACAGGGTGAATATAATTAACAGCAATGTATTCTACACCTCCAGATAGCTAGAAGAGAGGATTCTGGATATACTCACCATAAAGAAATGATAAAAGTTTAAAACAACAAAAACCTACATGTGAGCCAATCCAGGCATTAGTCTGGATAAGCGAGGTTATGCTTTGGATAATCCCAAAGTCTGTGGTTTTGCTCAGTGAAGACGAATTTGTCCTTTGCTCTACCCTCCAAAGTCTGCATCACATTCTACTGCAGGAACACAGGCCCTCAGAGGCTCAGCCATCTTGTGATCTGAAGTCTCTGAAGATGGCATTTAGGTGACTACAGAAAGACAAGAAAGTGTGACCTGGTTCCCACTCGTCCGTGTTTCAGGCTAGGAGAGACGCATGCATCTTTCACGTCAGTCCATTAGACTTGGTCACATAACTTCAACTTGACCACAGTGGGGGCTGAAAGTCTTATCTTCCCCAGGAAACAGAAGTCAAGTAAGTGCATGGTATTCTCACCACCACCCTAGTGAGGTACAAAATCAGAAAGCCATGCAATGTCCTTCTGAAATCTAAGCAGAGCCTGTGGGTGGAGCTACCTCCCCAGACCTCTGACTTCATTTGCTGAGGCTCCTTAAGGGGGACTAAACGGGACAGGAACTGCTCTACATGGCGCTTGTACTTGATGTATGACATGTTCTACATTTTCTTACCCATGGACAAGATAGGGCCACATGAAGAGAGCTACATCCCCTGCTC
Organism: Dinomys branickii; assembly: GCA_004027595.1. NCBI lineage: Eukaryota > Metazoa > Chordata > Mammalia > Rodentia > Dinomyidae > Dinomys > Dinomys branickii. The sequence continues at coordinate 46,176 of PVLD010008499.1, forward strand.
ATGCCCTTTCTTCCTTTCTCTCCAAGTGACCAGTAACATGCACATTGGTGTGGCATTTTCCCTGTCTACTGATGTTGGGTCTAAACTTTCATACCCTAATAAGAACACAGACAGATTCAACCAAGATCCTTATTAGAGAGTAGTTGGAAGTGCCCAGGCCATCTGAGGACTTTCCTATGCTCTTAGGCATAAGCTAAAAAATACTGTACCAAGTGATCGCTAAATCAAAATAAAATTAATGAAAGACCTCACTCAAAAAGAAATCAGTGAACTGGAAGCAAAAGTCAATGGCAGCTCGCTCCCCGTCAGTCTCCCTGACAGCCATCACAGCCCCTGGGGCCTGGTTTGGCTTAGTGAAGTGGAATGAGCAGATAAACACTAGGATGAAATTATTTATAATAACAGTAAGGGAGCCCCAGCAGTTAGAAGGGCTGAGGGTTGCAAAGGAACTCCCAGCAGCTCAACTCAAGCTGTTGTTAAGACCATCCCCACCACCCTTCCTGAGGGAAGTGGCATTCCTCAGACTGCTCCCTACCTGAGCACTCCAGAAAGGCCACTATTAAAAGAAAAGAGAGAGGCTCAGAAGTCCAGCCTTCTGATGGTGGAGCCTGAATCATTATAGTGGCCGGAGCTAGACATCAGCCTGCTGGCTGCCACTAACCACCCTAGAGAAAAACCAAACACTAGAAGCTGTATTAGTTAAGTTCTTGTGGCCAAGACACAATACTAGACACCGGCCATTTAAAGGAGGAAAGGTTTATTTGGCTTGCACCTCCGTAGTCTCAGTCACTACGTGGTCGGCTGGCCCCCAGGCAGACAGCATGGCACGGGTGGGACAGAGGAATGGCTCCTCAATGGCGTCCAGGAGGCGGAGAATGAGGGGAGGAGCCGGGATGCAGATCTACCCCTCCAGACATGCCCCCAATCACCCACCACTTCCCACCGGGCCCCACCTAACGGCAGGTCAGCCATACCACACCCAGAATCCGGTCACCTTGCAAAGACGCCAGGCTTTGGAGGCCGTTTTCCACCTACACATAACAGGAAACTTTACTTAGGAGAACACCTACCTACTGTGTGAACCCGTCCTTTTTCCTCTGGATTCTTCTCCCTCAGTCTCTAGTCTCATTTTACATCATGACCCACCAACGTTGCAGTTTTGCCCAAATGGACTTTGCTCTTCCCTCCACACTCACAGTGGGCACCCATATGATTAGGCTGTGGAAATGACTGTCACCAAATGTGAGTTACCTATCGGAGAAGCAGCTAGTTAATATAAATGAACATAAAGGGCAGAAGAGTGCTTGGTAGTTGCGCATGAGCTGAACCCAAGAGCTTCCCTAGCTGGGCTTGCCACCGCTACATGCACGCCCTGATCACGGACCGGCCCCCTGCAGTAGTGGCCACCTTGGAAATACACCCATGACCAGTCCTCCCCTTCCCTGTGCCATCTGTCACTCTCAGATTAATTACTCACATGTAATCTCTTATCTCGGGCTCTGTTCTGAGAGGAATTCAGGCTGTGCCAACTGGATAGGGGACGTTGTTCTGGCTGTCCTTCGGCCCCACCCTTTCTGTCCTGGCTCCTCTGTACCGCTTGTGCTATGAGCTCCAAAAAGACCAGCAGCCCAGTACACAGCACCCGCTAACACCCACCCCTGCACAAGCCCAGCTCAGTGTTTCTTGCTTCCTGTTTATCTTGTCTCTCCTGCTCCTTTTCTTGTGCTTTTCTTTCCTGTGTTGATTGATTTTGCCTTCTCTCTAATTATCAGTCTCCTATTGCTGTTGTAATGAATTACCACGAACTTGATGTCTTAAAACAGCAAGCGCCTCCTATCTTGCAGTACAAGGAGGCTGAGATGGCTTCACTGGATGAATAGCCAAGTGTCGAAGGGCCACCGGTCCTCCAGGGGCTCTTGAGGTGCAGCCTGTTTCATAGCCTTTCCTATGGTTCTAGGACTCCCACATTCCTAGCTAACGCCCCTCCCGGCAGTCACGTGGCTTGGACCTGTTTCCTCACCACACACCCTTCTGGACCTCCCTCCCCCCTGCTGCAACCTGTTAAGGGCTCATAGGGGAACCATCTGGGCAACCCAGGGTAATCACCTCATCTCAAAAACCCTACTTTACTCATATTATACACTTTCTTTAGCCACAAAAGTGACATATTAACAGTGACATATTAATAACCCTCGGGATTGGGATTTGCATATCTTGGGAGGTGGTGTGCCCATTATTCTGCTTACTACAATTTTAAAATGTAGAGTACTCTTTTCATGATAATTAATAAAACTAATGCTCCCAAATGTTTTCTTTGTCATCTCAGACTTACAAACACTCCTTACCTAATTTAGAAGAAGACATCTCCTCTTTCATTTTTAAAAGTTATGCATTAGTTCCTGTTTGCAGTACATGATCTCACTCGTCGTGGGGAGTGGGTACATGCACATAACCCATTTCAATCCCCCGCTCCTCTCCTCCTTCTCTATTCCTTCCAACTCAGTCCTCTCACCATTTGCAAAAGCGCTTATTTCATTTTTCCCCTTCAATTATTTTTCTCATCCCTTCTTCTTCCCATCCCTTCCCCCTCCACCCATCTCTTGATCCCCTTCACATTGAAAAAAGATCTCTCTACTACCTATTACCTACCTTTTATTTTGCTCTGTATCTATCATTTTGGATTCCTCATATAAGAGAAATAATGTGATATTTAAGCTTATGTGTCCAATTTATTCGTTTAATATTATGGTGTCAAGGTGCATCCGTTTACTATAAATGTACCCTTTATGGGAGGGTAGTACTCCATTGTATATAAATACCTCACATTATTTTTTTTTTCGGTACCAGGAATCGAACCCATGACCTCAGGCTTGCCAAGCAAGCACTTATGCCACTGAGCTACATCCCTGGCCCTTATATTCTTTATACACTCATTGCTGGTGGACATATAGGCCAGTTCCAAGATTTAGTTGTTATAAATTGGGCTACTATAAACATGGGAATGCATGTATCACTGTAATATGATGACTTTAACTCTCTTGGAAAGATACCTAGAAAGAAAATGGCTGTGTCAAATGGAATTATTTTTAGTTTTTTAAGAATATCCATATTGAATTCCATAGTGGTTGTGGTAGTCTACATTGCCACCTACAATATAAAAGAGGTTTCTTTTTACCTGCCAGCTTTGCAAACATTTGTTACCATTTAATTTCTTGTTGATAGTCATTCTTTCTGGAGTAAGATGGACTCAGTGTGGTTTTAATTTTCATTTCTGCAATAACCAGCAATATTGAACAATTTTTTCCTGCATTTATTGGCCTTTCCACTTCTAAGAATTATCTACTTATTTCAGTGGCTCATTTTTGGATTGGTCTTTTATTTGGGGGAGTCCAGTTTTCTGAGTTCTTTACATATTCTAGATATTAGTCCTCTGTCTGAGAAATAGCTGGCAAAATATTTTTCTCATTCTGCAGGTTGTTGAACCCTTCCGGGTGCTTCCTTTGCAGTGCAGATTTTCAGTTTAATGTGATCCATTCATTGATCTTTAGTACTATTTCTTCTGTAACCAGGCTCTGTTTAGAAAGCCCTTGCCTACCCCTAACTTCAATGTTTAACCTATTTTATCTTTCAGCAGGTTAAATGTTTCTACTCTAATATGTATATCTTTGATCCATTTTGATTTTAGTTTAGTGCATAGTGAGAGATATGAACCTAGGTTCAATCTTATGTGTGTGGATGCCCAATTGCCCAGCACCATTTATAGAAGAGGCTATCTTTCCTCCAGTGTATGTTTTTGTCCCCTTCATCCAAGGTCAAATAGCTGAATGTACCTGGGTTTGTTTTTGCCTCCTCTAGTCTGTTCCATTGACCAACATGTCTGCTTTTTGCCAGTACCATGCGTTTTTATCACTGTAGCCTTATAATATAATCTCAAATCTGGGATTGTGGTGTCCCTAGCTTTGTTTCTATTACCCAGGATTGCTTTTCTTCTTTTAAAGACAATAATAAGAAAGAACAATATCAAAATACCAACAACATAGACAAAAACAAAACAAAGCAAAAGCAATAAAAATGATGCAGGGTTTCAGAACAAAATGATAGGAATTAACAGTGGCTGTTATATTACATATTGTTATTTTCAACCAAGTTGCTTAGATTACCAGGTATAAGAATGTAAGATTGATCAAACCATTAAAGGGAATAAAAATAGAAACACACACACACACACACACACACACACACACACACACACACAAACATTAGAAATGATACAGAGTTTCACTAGACAGGATGGTAGGAATTCACCAATGGTTGTTACAGCCAGGATTGCTTTTGATATTTTTCTATTTCCATAGGAATTATAGGTGTATTTTCTCTGGATTTGTAAAGAATGCTGTTGGTATTTTGACTGGGATTGCATTAAATCTATTTGTCAGTTTGGGAATATAGCCATTTTTGCTATTTTGGTTCTGCCTATCAAGGAATATAGAACAGCTTTTTCCATTTTTTTGATGTCCTCTTCAATTTCCTCTTCCACAGTGATATAATTTTCACTGTAGCAATCTCTAACTTTCTTGGTTAGGTTCATTCCTAAATATTTAATTTTTCTTGAAGCTATTGTGAATGGTACTATTTTCCTAATTTCTTTCTCAGTGAGTTCAGTAGTAGTGTATAGGAATGCTTCCTGTGGCTAGAAATTGTTCTCTTTTATTTGGTACCAGGAATTGAACTCAGGACCTTGGGCTTGCCAGGCAGGTACTTGTGCCACTGAGCTATATCCCTGGCCTAGAAATTGCATATCTGATATAACATGTTAAAGAAAGCTACCCTAGACCTTCCTGTTAGGGTGCAATAACTTTTTTAGAATTTAGGATCTGAAGTATATATTTTAATGTATTAAAATGAACACAGTTCAGTTCAACATTTTTAGGGAAAGAAGTCTTAGATTATTTCACCCCAGAAAATAGCAGCATATTATTTCCTTGTTAGTTTCCAAAATACTGAGATTTCATAACCTCCAATTTGTTTCTCCTGAAAGCAAAACAACTCTCAACATCAAGAAACTCTGCCTCATATCTTAGATTTCTTCTTTTGTTGCAATAGAGTTTAAAAAACTAACACTATTTTGTGCATAAAACTGTTTCATACAAGTAAAAACTATTTCTAGATTCACAAAATTTAGGCCTGAAAGTATCTGTACAGAGCATATAGTTAATCTGTTTTGTTCCCCAGATGAACAAACTAAGACCTGGAAACAGGAATAGTCTTCTTCAAAGTGAGATCCCCACATGAGCCATCTGCATCTGAACTGCTCTCCTCAAGCGGAAATAGTCCCCATTTTTCTCATATTTCTCTGCCATTATTGCCTTCATCCCTTCCATCATTTTCTTCCAGATTTCCTTGACCTTCCTGTAAAGGTTAAGTCCTCCCCATGGGCCAACAGCATTGGTAGGGCCTGGCCCCTGGGGAAACACCACCCTCCACACAGCTGTAGACATTCCTCCACCCAGACCACATTCCTTGGCAGGTCTGCAAGGAGGGGAGGCTTCAAGGTAAAACTCTGCTTCTCTCTCTTCCAGCAAACACAGTGTAAATGGAGGGTCAAGGACTTCTCTTTTGTTCAGCAAACTTCAAAAATAGAGACTGTGGTCCACTGAAGCAAGCAAGACACTACACAGGGTCTGCAATACCTAAATCCAGGAAAACTGCAAGGAGACCAGGTGCATGGGGCCAGAAGGAATTGACATGTGTCTGTTTAATGAAGGTGGGATTCTGCTGCAAAGACACACAGTCAACTTCCTCACTAGTAGGAAATCCCTCTTATTCAGGTTCCAGACACCCATGGTGGAACTGCCCACCCCAAAACGCAGCTTCCCTTTCCTTTCCCTCTCCCCTGTCCATTATATCTCATTTAATTACTTTGCATGCTGTTATTTCTGTTCATATCAGTTTTGCTTCCCTCAGGATGGTTAGATGGCTAATCAGGCAGAAGTTAGGTATTTGTGCTTCCCCATGACATCTATAAAAAGCCACTTCCATGGAAGTATTGGTTTTCATGCTACCTGAGCACTTCGTACCAATTCCTGTGGCCAGAGGAAAGCTACAGCTGCCTTGGTTGGTATGGGCTGCCAAAACAAAGCACCACAGCCTGGGTAGTTCCTAAGCATTTAAAATGTATTGGTCACAGTTCTGGGACTAGGAAGTTCCAGATTAAGCTACAAAAAAATTCCGTGTCTAGTCAAGGCTGCTTTCCTGATTTAGATGGTGCCTTCTTTGCCTTCACACAGTGGGAGAGGGAAAGGAGTCTCTCCCGAGGCTCCTTCATAAGGGCACCAATCCCGTTCATAGTGGTTCCTCTCTCAGGACTGATTCATCTCCCAAAACCCTCACTTCTTCCCACCATCACCTTGGGGGCCAGAATTTTAATGAATGAATTTGGAGGGAGAAAAGCATTGAAGCAGGCTGCTCAGCTGGTGGAAATGAGATAGAATTTTCAAGATTTGTGACCCCAAACTGAGCTTACCCTTAAAATTGCAGGCAGGAGCTTGCCCAGGGAACTTCTGATGCTCCCTTGGAAGAGAGGAGGGAAAGGAATGCTAAATGCACAACTAATAAATATTTCTACCAGCCAAACCCATATGTTTCAAACCATCAGTATACTTCTGAATCCTGAACTGGCTACACACATCTCTAGGCAATTTACTAGCCTATGTACACATGCAGTGTTTGTACATTGCATAATTTTTGTAAAGTAAAGAACTGATTTTAGGAGAGACCTCTCTGATAGACTGAAATTATAGTTACAAATCTACTTTGAATGAGTCTATTCATATGGACCTTCAGTCATGCAGAATCACCAAAGAACTCTTCCCAGACCTTAAACCACAGCCGCAGTAGGGTAAATGAGAAGCATAATCTCTTGTCTCAATGGTTTTTTGCAGCATCCAAAATGCTTTGACTCTGAATTATTAAAAGTTGGTCTTGATTTAGAGAATTGCTTTACAGGGAGGAAAAAAGTTTTGGCAACACTCCTTTATGAAAAGGATAGTTCAAGATGTCTCTGGACAATGTTTTCAGATGAAAATAATTTTTAGACTGGCTCATATGTTTAGGGAATAAAAACAAAAATGTGAATTTTATATACTTTAATTAAGGGTTTTGTTTTCCAGATTCATAGGCTTTTTGTTTTTTGCTTTTTGTTTTTTTTTTTTTTTTTAATTTTCTGTAGCTAGTTTAGAGATTGTTTCTCTCCTGGAATTAAGTAGACTATCTTTAATGTTCTTGCTTTGTTTTGTTTGTGTTTTGCTATTGTTCTCTTTTTTACTATTCTCTTTAAAACGAAAAAAAGGAAGTCACTAGTCATTTTTCTAGTAACAAAATGTATGCATGTATTGAATAGAGATGAAGATATTTAATGTGCTTAATGTATTTGGTGCACTTTAAAAGATGTGCCTCGTTTTTTTAACGGGAAAGTTGGGGCTGAACGGGCCCTGTAGATTCGCCTATTCATTTTGCAGATGAGAAAATACGACACAGAACGGTGAGATGACTTCCTAAACTGAGGTTCCCTAGAGCTCAGGCCCAAACTCGCTGCCCTAAGTATGGTGCTCCTCTCCCAGGAGTCTTCTCAGGGAAATGTTAAGTGAGCTAGTCAGAGTTCTTAGACTAACCTCCATTAAAGGCTTAAAGTATTTTTTTCCCCAACATATTAAGCTTATATTTTGTGAATTTATAGAAACACAAAAGATTCATTAGTGGCAGACGACTAAACTCAGCCTCGATTTAATTTCATATACTCTTTTCTAATTTTAAATGTTTCCCAGTTGCTGTATCTTTTCCTCTTACAGATACTGGTCCTTGTACATGGACATATATATCTGTCGGACTTGTCCCACAGCAAAAATATTGCCGGTCTCAAGGTTCAACGTGAAAACGTGCTCCCCGCAGGCACTTTCCCTGGGAATCCAAGTTCCGAGGCAGAAGCAGTCTCAAGCTGATGGTCAGAGCACAGCCTCCTACAGATGGCTGGTTCCAAGAGGTCAAGGAGGAAGGAGACGCTGTCGGAAGCAAGCCCCAGTGACACAGGAGGCGCGCTGTGTGCTAGGCAAAAAGCCCACGGGGCGTGGCCTGTGTCCTGCTGGGAAGCGGAGGAAGGGTCAGGGCTGTGACCCGTCTGCCGACCAGGCCAGGGCGTAAGGTCCTGGAAGGGAAGATGCAGGATCCACCGTGGAGATCGGGGGTATAAAGCGGGGAGGGGTAAACACAGATTCAGGCAGGATGCTAGGGAGTCAAAAGTCTTTTAAACAGGTTTATCCTAAAAGCTCATAGAGGAAAGGAACATTAGGTCCCTTTAAGCAGAGCAGAAGTATGAAGGATTCCATACTGGGGTACTGTGGCAGCACCGACTGCTTGCGGTCACACTGCTTTCCTCTTCATTTGTATTTGAAGAAGAAAAGCCTGGGAAGAGATGTACTCCCTCTGTGAAAACGGAACTCAGCACTTCCCCTGCGTTCATCCTATGGGAGAAAAACACATAGCTGAGTAGCCATGTGCGCAGGCATGGGACTGTTAATGCAGAAGAACAGATAACTGTACACAGAAAGCTATCTCTATCACATAGGTTACAAAGCAGAGGGATAGAGTGCACCAGAATGTTGTTGAATGGAAGGCTAGAACCAAAGAAATTATACAGAAGTCCTCCTAAAACAAAAGAATGAAAACACAAAAGAGATGCTATGAATTCTGAGAATGTTCAGCAGTGTCTTGGTCTGTTCAGACTGCTACAGCAAAAATATCATATCATATCATAGGTATAACTCGTAGATTTATTTCTCACAGTTCTGGAGACCAAACAACCAAGATCAAGGTGCATGCCAATGAAATTCTGGACAGGACCCGCTTTGTGGTTCCTGAATAGCTGCCTTTTTGTTGTGTCCTCACACGGGAGCAAAGGCCAAGGGAGAACTCTGGAATCCCTTATCCCAGCACTGATCCCGTTCATAGATCTCACTATGCTCTAATTACCTCTCCAAGACACCACCTCTAAATACTGCTATGTTGGGGACTAGGTTTCCGCACATGAACACGGGACGCAAACATCCAGCCTATCACAGGCAGCTTGTGGAAGAGATCATCTGTAAAGCAATTTAGGCTAGGAGATCTCCAGAGTTGCTGAGATACCATTGCCAGGATTGGTGCAGCGCAGTAAATCCCACACGGGGCGCTCCTGAACAGAGTCTGTGTACTTACATATTTAATCTTCATAGCACCCCTGCGCAGACGGCGCTTACTGCATTCTCACCATTCTGCAGATGAGGAAGGCTCCAGCACAGGGAGGGTAAGTGATTTCCCAGGGTGTCATGGGGACAACAAAGAACAGAGTAGATTTACAAAGTCTCATCACAATACTATACAACCTCTTAAAAAAATAATGATGCAAACTACAAAAGACCTTGATTTTAAAAACATGTTGAACATTTAAATATCCAATTATATATATATATATATATATATATATATATATATCCAATTATTTACATTTATAATTTATATACAATTATTTACATAAAAACTTCTTTAGGTCAGTAGGCCTAAATGTGACTCAACTCCAAATTTTACTTCCCCTAAAAAGTAAAGTAGATTTGGCACACATTTCCAAAAATCCTTCCCATAAACCTACCAAAAATAATGATAATAAACCAAACAGGAGAAAATTTCATCTGTAGTGAAACTAGAAAGTAGTCATAGCTCAAAAGCTGAAGAATCTGTAGCAGACATGTGAATGTTTTCATCCAATTATCAGAGAGATCAGAGGACCAGGTGCCATATTTGCATTCTTGATCGTGGTGACCACAGTGGAAATGCCACCATCTGTGGCCCAAGACAGGGTCCCAAAGACCCAGCACTACCTTCCTTCTTCCCAAGTGACGCCATTCAGTTTCTCTCTACCCAGCACTGTCAAACAGGGAGAGGAGAGGACTCCGAGTCCCACCTCCCATATTAAGAAGCTCCACACTTTACCTCTCAGGACTGCAGTTCTCTCATCTGCAAATGAGAAGCTTGGTTTACATCAGCAGTCTGCAGACAAGATTCCATTCTTTCTCACTTTTCAAAGCCTGAGACAAAAGTCACAAATATAGAACCAAAAGGAAGAGAAGACACTGGAACTGACCCAGAAAAGGTGGGGTGGAGCCCAGCCCGCCAGTTCTTCTGGTTCCGTCTGTAGACTGGCATGAGAACTCTTCACACTCCTCAGCACTGTTTGCAAAAGATCAGGTTCTGAGATTTCTGACATATTTTCTAGCTGTTAAGTTGCTGACTCTTCTGGGAGGCAGCCAATTAAATATTGATCTTTGCCCTGTTCTTTGGAAATGAACATTAAGGGAGCAGGAGAAGCGGGAGCACTAGAAGGGAAGAAAGGAAAAGGAAGTGAAGAGGGAGGAGGGAAGAGAGAAGGGGAGGGAAGGAGGGGAAGGAAAGAAGAAAAGTGAGGAGGGAGATAAAGGAGAAGAGGGGGAGGAGAGGACGGGAAAGCAACACGGAGGAGGAGGACAATGAGAGGAAGAAGAGGAAAACAGAAAAGGGGGAACAGCGGCTGAAGACGCAAAAAAGAGGAGGAAGGGGGAGTGGGAAAGGAAGGAAGAGGGCAAGAGAGACAGAAGCAATGACCTGAGCATTCAAACAAGAGCTACAAGGCATTTTCAGGCAAGGTATTTTCAAACAAAATCTGACAACTGTCTTTAAGATTAATTAATATGAGGTAACTAAACAGGACATTTATTAAAAAGAGTTATGCAACCACATCCCTTTTATGTCCCATCCCATTAAGATGTCTTGCAAAGCAAGAGCCACTTGCAGGCCACAGATCTCACCTGGGGAGCAGGCCAGGGGGAGCGGGGGCCTCTGAGGACTCAGGAGAGGCTGCAGAGACCCTCTGACTTCCATCACATGGGCATGTCAGCATCCAGTCCCTTCCACCTGAGAATTTATGTCACCCTCTCTGTAAGCAGATCTGAAAAGTACCAGCAAACTGGAAAAATGGAGCAAGAACAAAAATCCTCTTTTGTCTTGAAGATAAAAAAATAAAAAGGGCTTCTTTCAGGCCATAAGAAAAGAATTACTCACTTTAAACTCTCAAGCTGACATTTTCATGAGAAAGCAAATTTGGACAACTTCATTTACTGCTTGCAAATCCTGAATGACCTGGACAGCTACACAGTATTTCCACATACATCTGCCCTCCTCTCTCTGGCGCACAGATCTTAACTCACCCTTGCCTTTTACTCTTCCCTGTGTATTCCGAGGGGTGCCATAACATGCTCCTATTTATTTATCGGGGTGCTTTGGAGAGTAAGTATTGTGTCTGCCTGCCATGTGGTTTTGCTCAATGTCGGTAGCAAAGCAGTTCTTACACTTGAACCACACTGAGAGAGGGTAAGACAACAGCACATTCAATGTGCAGAAAACAGCGCATTAGTTCATTAGTTTAATCTCGGGGAAGCTGTCCCTGCCTGGGCTGCAGCCACAGCTCAGCCCCAACCCAGCCACACCCCTTGGAATGGGCCACTCCTCATCTGAAATGTGTAAGACCAGGACAGTTTGGGATTGGAATTAGTGGCGTGGAAGATTCACACACACACGCTGAGACATCTCAGGGGTGGGACTCAAGTCTAAACATGAAATTCATTGATGTTTCATATTCACGTAATACACACAGCCAGAAAGTAATTTTGTACAGTGCATTTAGTTCACCTGCATTTGATCTGTAAGGTCAGTTGTGGAACTGTAGGCTTGCAGCAAGCGTTAACGCAGTGCTCAAAACGCCTAGATTTGGTGCATTTAGGTCTTGGGTATCTAGATGAGTGATGCCCCAACCCACAGGTTCTCAGATGGATTTTGTTATCTACTTCAAATCCCCAATTCCCCAGATTCTAAGGTGCATCATTCTTATATAACTTGAAGAACTAAAAACTTCTGCCAACAAAACTTTGACACTATGCTTTCTCAACATACAGAACTCCTATTTTATACTTATTTTTAAGGTTCTTTCAGGATTCTTGAGACTCAGAATTGAATCACTCACTGCCTTTGTGCCCACATAAATGAGAAAATGTATGCTATGTTCATTGGTTGTTAGATTTCTAAGAACTCTCTGTTGAGAATCTGGCAGTTCTGAATTGCTTTTCGCTCTGAGGTATCATGGCCCATGGCCCTTTACACATCTTCATCCTCCAGCCCTTCCTGTTGGCAACACTGAGTTTCTTCCAGTGTCCTTTCTGTGGTCACCTGGATTCTCTCCCAAACCATGGACCTACATTTTGACCTGTCATATTGGTACTTTCTTGGTCTAATCAGATGTCAATGGAAGGTTTTCACATGACCATCAAGAGTGACACACCTTTCACAAATGGCTCTGCAGTTGCCCAATCATAGAGATTCTAGGAGTGAAGGCAAACACAACACGTCAGGCTATTGGCTGGACAGAAATGATTGTGAGATGCTATGGATTCCAAGACTCATCTCTAATTCAGCAATGTCAAAGTGAAAAGCCCGTGCCATGACACAGAGAAACCATAGTATGTGTGCTGTTTTCTCCCCAGTGTTCTCCCTCAGTTCTGCATGCAGCCATGTCTTCGTGCTCCTCGGCTCCTGGGTCAGGGTCTCTGATCGGGGAGGCCTGACTATTTGGCTCCCCTTTATAGCCTGTGTCTCCATCTGTAGTTACACATCTACAAATGTGATGACAATAAACACAATAAACAATATATTGAAAGAATAGGCATGTGCGTTTCTAGTGGAATTTGCATGCAGTAGCCATATTTGCACTCAAGTTTTACCCAGGTATACAATGGAGATAATTATCACACACTTCTTCATTTATTCTTCCAACAAGTTTTTATTAGACACCCTTATTTAGTGCGCCCACTTTTCATAGCAGAGTCCCTATGTACGCAGAGCTCCTCCAAGTATATTTGTGCTTTAATGTCCCTTCTGATAGCACTGAACAAGAGGGATGTGTACAGCATAATTATTGCAAATTTTTTTAGTTTAGAGATAATAAGCACTGTATAGAATATAATATGTATTTAATGTATCATGATGACTTATATGTAAGAAGATATAGCAGGCATGGAGGAGAGGTATGTAAAACCTCTTTTTTATGGATGTGGCTTCCAGAGAGACTTCCCTGACTAGGAGACAATGGAACTGACCCCTCAGTTCAGAGAGGAAGCCTAGAAAGGGATTTGTTGGAAGAGTTTCTCAGTCTTAGTTACTTTCTCAGTGCTGAGATGCAATATTTGATGCCTTCAATTTATAAGACAAAAGTTTATTTTGGCTCAGAGATTGTACAGTTTTAGTTCATAGTCAACTTGTTCCAAGACAGGGAGGTCTGGCAGAGAGTCATAGGAGAGGAGAATTGCACACCGCATGACAGGAAGAAATCAGAGCAAGATCAAGAAAAGAGGTGGATAGACTCCTCCAGGCCATGTCCCGAGTGACCCATCTCTTCCACCCAGATTTCAGCTTCCAGCATCACATTTAGCTATAAAGTCACCATCAGACTGATCCATTGATGAGTACCATGCACCCATGAGGCAACCACCTCCCAAAGCACCATGTACCAGTGAAGAGGGTTGGGGGAATCTAGGTATAAAACATAACAGCTTCCTAGGCAGGGTGAGAAGCAAAGCTGTGAACAAGGAGCAGGTTGGCATATTTGAAGGACACATCATCCATCATTACAAATAATGTGAAAGTCACCCAGGGGACACAGGTGTACAGCCTTGAATGCCACTGGAAAAGTGGTGCTAAGCTTTGCATGTACTAAGCTGGTCCTGATGTGTACTCAGGAGAGCTCTGACTCAACTATGCTGACTTCCTAGTGGTTCCAAATTGCACCCCAAAGAATAACACAAGAGAGCCTCACCTTCTGACAACCACTGAACAAGGGGGACGTGCGGAGCACAATTATTGCAAGAAAAACAATTTTTTCTTTGTCTCCTTTTCTCTCCCACCATGTGCTGTGAGACTTATTCCTCTGGCCCCAGCTGAAGATTTAAGGAGATGTTACACACTTGTGTTCACAGATGAGAAAAGTGGAAAAGATGCAACATAAAAGGCAGGAGAGATAGGAGGCCAGTTGCAGTCATCTCTAAAACTGATCTATTATAGAAACAGTATTAAATCTAGAAGAGAAATCTATTTCCAGCCCAGACTATTCCAAAACTCCATTCTGCCTGTCCAACATGGAGACCTATCACATTCTTAGTGTAAAGCTAGAAGCAGGGCGAGGGAGATGGGTATTGGATTAGGGCAGAGCCAAGTGCAAGGTGACGGGAGGAGCTGTCTGACCACAGCACGGGAGCTGTCCTTTTGGCCGATACCACCATGCTTGCATCCTGGCTCATGTGTTATTTCAGTTTGAAAATCCTTCTAAACAAACCCAAATTTATATTTCTATATTTAGCAGCCCCCAGTTTGATTCTGATCCTGTCTGGAGACTGCTTGGCCTAATGCCAGTGATTAAATTAGCCTTGGGATATCTATTGCTGTAAGCTAACCAATGGTTATGTGATACTTTTATAATACAATGTTGGTAAAATCATGCATTTTTATGAATTTCAAAAGTCAGCTGTAAAATCCTTTAAAAGTTATGCCCCTTATTAACCCCACAAAACCCATGGACATCATAATCAGGGTGAGAGAAACAGGTTAGGTTTGTGATTACTGAGACAGGTGAGACAGGGGTGCATGACAGTTCCCCCAACAAAATGCCCCATTCGGGGAGAACTGGGTAGGATCTCTCCTTTCTTGCACAAACCATTTTCTCTGGCATGCCAGAAAAAGAGAAGGGAATGGAACGGAGACAGGACAGGTCAATGCAGTAAGGTTTCCTATTGGGAAACCTGGAACAGAAAAAGGAAAAAAGCTAAGGAAAGGGAGGACTTTATGGTCAGTAATATACCCATATCAGTCCAGTACTTGTCACCAAAGGCTACACTGGGTAGGATGTTAACAGTGGGTGAGACTATGCAAGCTCTCCAGATTAGCTTCACAGTTTTTCTGTAAATCTAAACCTAAGAAGGAGGAGGAGAAAGAAGAGGAGGAAGAGAAAAATGCCACCAGCCTGCTGTTTAGTTGCTGCTGAAGAATAGAAAAGATCTCCACAGTTAAACCTGATGGAAATAAGATCAACAAGCATCATCTCCACCCATATCCGCCCTAGGAGAGTCTTCAGGAAGGCACAGATCCACCAAGTGCGACTCATTCCCTGTGGCAGAACCTCCTTGTCCACCCTTACCCCAAGAATCTTGTGGGGTCCAGATCTATTCACATGCAGGTGCTCCTTGACTAATGATAGAGACATATCACAACAAACCTGTTGTAAGTTGAAAATAGAGTACATCAAAAACATATTTAATATGCCTGTGCTAGTCAGCTTCCCAATACTGCAACAAAATATCTGAGATAATCAGCTCATAAAGCAAAAGAGCTTATTCTGGCTCACAGCTTTGAAGGTTGGAGGTTTCAGTTGGTGGTTTGGGGCCTGTGGTGAGCCAGCACATCATGCATGGAATGTGCAGAACAGCAAAGCTGTAGACCGCACAGCCAAGATGCAAAAGAGAAGCCACAGAGGTGAGTCTACTGAAGCCTTTGGGGGCCACATCCTGCCATGTGTACCCTGGGTGCCAGATACAGAGATTTGAAGTCTCATGTTTGCTCTGCGGGGTTTTGATCTTTCTTTAGGCCAGATTCTCCTCACTATTTTTCTGTTCCTCCCTTTTGGAGTAGTAATATGCACCCTGTGCCTGACATAGCTCTGTATCTTGGAAGTATACAACTTCCTTTTAAACTTTTATAGGGGTTCACAGCCAAGTGTTTGCCTTGAACCTTGGAAGAGAGTTTGAATGTCAACTTCTGAGCAATGCTGGAAGAGTTAAGACTCTGGAGACTCTTGGGAATGAAGTGAACACTTTTGCATTGTGAGATGGACACAGGCCTTTGGGGTAAGGAGTGGAATGTGATAGTTTGAATGTTGAATGTCCCCCAAAGGTCTGCGTGTTCAAAGGTTTGGTTCCCATAGTGGATGCTATGGCATATACCTAGATGTCCTCTGAAAGCCTCATGAACCAATAGGTGCCTGGGTCGTGGGTCGTGATGCTGGATCGCAGGTATGTAATACCGGATTAATCCTTGCGGGGGAGGTAGAGCTGGATGTGATGTTTGGAGCCAAAGCCCTGTGAGAAGAGGTGGGTCACTGGGGCCATGGCCTGGAAGTATATATCCTTCCTACTCCCGGGTCCCCCTCTGTTTCTCACTGCCATGTCACAAACCGTTTCTCCTCTGCCTTGTGCCTCTGCCATGCCACCCTGCCTTAGAGCCAGCTCACTGTGGATTGAACCCTCTGGGAACTGTCAGCCAAAACAAACCTTTCCTCCTGTACACTGTGGGTCTCATGTACTATGTTTCAGCAACAAGGAGAGAAACTTAAGAGAGTAGCATCGTAGGAAGAAAGGAAACCTTTAGATGCTGCTGTTAATAGGAGGCCCTTAGTTATTGGGAGCATGCTCTTCAATGAGATCATGGAGCCTGGCCTCTTCTTCCTCTTTCTCTGCTTCTTGGACATGAGGTAAGCAGTTTTTTCCACTGCATGCTTTCTGCCATTGTCACCTGGCACCCCCACCAGAGGCCGAAAAGGAAGGAGTTTGCTTAATCAAGAACTAGAACCTCTAATACCATGACCGAAAATTAACCTTTTCTCTCTGTAAGTTATTACAGTGATGAAAATTTGACTAACGGAACACCTAGCATTGAACATCACCGCTTAGTCTCCCTGAAATGTGCTTACAACCCTTGCATTAGACTACAGGTGGACAAAATCATTGAATACAACATCTATTTTATTTAACAAAAAGTGTTGAATAGCTCATTTAATCTACTGAATACTGTACCAAAATTATAAACAAAACAGTTGCGTGATTATATCACCACGGAGTTGAAAAACTAAGTAAAGGACCATTGGTATGTGAAAATGAACGTATCACATAATGTCAGAAATCAAAAGAGGAATGCTATGTGATGCTTCTCTGAAAAGAGAATAAAATAGCATGTGATACCAAAAACTGCCATGCAGACCTTTGGGAAGTACACCGATACCCATTACATTGAAGAATACATATACCCATGACCAAAAATTTTCACTCTTGGACCGAATCTTGAAAACAGCTGAACATGAGAATGTGGTAAAAAAAAAAGTTCTTCAAAGGGGCCCAAGTCAGGTAACAACATGTCCATCAACAGGGAAATAAATGACTCAGTGTGAGAGAGGCATATTCTCAAATCCTATTGTAGACATGTAAAAACAAATAACTTCTTTAAACCAGAAGTGATGTTCATAACATTTAGGAAAGAAAAGCAAGTCACAGAACCAATTTTATCAACATAACTAACTACCAGCAGCTGAGGAGGCAAGGAAATTGGAAGTGAATATTTGATGAGTATAGGGTTTCTTTGGGGAGATGAAACTGTGCTGAAGTTAGGGTGATGACGACTGTTAAGGTGAGCTCAGGACATGAATGTACTGAATTGCACACTTTAAAATGGTTTAAATGGTGAATTTCATGTTATGTGCATTTTACCTGAATCAAAAATAGTAATTAATGTCTTGGGTGACCAAGGAACAATGGAACCTTATTTCTTAGAACTCTGAAGGCTGAAGAATCCAAGACGAAGTCACCAGCAGATTCGTTGCCTGAAGAGGGCCTACTTCCTGGTTCGTAGATAGCACCTTCTCGCCTCATCCTCACAGGTAAAAGGGGCAGAGGAGTTCTCGGGGTTTCCCTGTCATAAGGACACTGCATTTATCTGTGTATGTTCTGCTCTAGCAATTTAATCTCCTCTGAAAGGACCCACCTCTCAATACCACCACGTGAGGGTTAGGTCTCAACATAAAGACTAGGGCACACAAATATTCAGGCTATAGCAACTAATAAAAAACACATGCATCCTAGATATAGTTTTTACAGTGGTTCTTTGCAGAGAGAAAGCTTCCTGGCTAAGGAGACACATGGTACTGATGAAGGATTCTTGGAAGGGAAGATGTGTCTTGCTAGAAACCCAGAATTTCTATGGAGGGAGACAAATTCACCAGGGGGAAAAAGGAAGGAGGGGAGCAGAGAAGCACTGGGAGATGAAGGTACTGGTCTCATGATGAGGCTGAGAGGAGATATTAGGGAGAACTATGTGGAACAGGAATGCTTGGGGGAAATTCTGTGTGGTGAGAGTACCCCTCCACCATGACATCACACACCTGCAGCAAGTATCACTCATGCTCTCTGATGTAAAATTTCTTGTGGAAGCCAAGAAAGGAGGTGAGATCACACCTAAAGAATGACGAAAGTGCCAGTGGTGGTAGATGTCTGCAGTCCAAGCACACAGGAGGCTGTGGGGAGGACTGTGACTCGGAGGCCAGCCTGGACTACATTGCAAGAACTGTTTAAAAGGAAAGAAGGGGAATAAAGAAAAGAGAAGAAAGAAAATTCAAGATGAAACAAAAACTGATCCCAAGGAGCTCAGAAGACAATCTCAGCAGACTTACTTTTTTAGAAATGATATCCTTCTATGTCTGCGTTAATTGAAGGCACATACGCTTCCCCAGGACATGGTTGGGGTGTTGCTCACAGTACCTCACAGTACCATAGAATGTAGGCAGAATCTTCCTAATCTGAAAATCTAATACTCCATGCTCTAAAAATATGAAAGCTTTTAAGTAAGGAAAACTCAACCTATAAAATGCTAAGGCCGTAGTAGGTGTTCAATAAACATTTGTGCCAATGAATTGAATTTTTGCATTTTCTTTGTTGCATTCTTTCTAATATAGTGATAGATCACCAGGTTACTGACACTGAGAAAATTAAGCTATCCCCAAAGTCCAAATGGTTTCAAAGCCTCTGCCCAGTCTTCTCTCGCTCAGTCTTCTTTATCAGGTGCTTTTTTTGTCCAGAAGTGTGGACTGCAGTACTGGACACACAGGTGCCAAACACTTACCTTTGTCTAGTACTGTGACCTGTGAGAAGTATATTCACACCACGAGTGCCAGTAGGGCAAATTGCCACAGTGCCAGCAGTCAGCACAAAATCAATTGATGGTTTTCCAGGCCAGAATCAACTTCCACTCTCCTGGCTCCTTGGGCACCATTTGTACGCTCACTCCCAATCCACCTGGTAAGAGGCTGCGAGAGCAGATCACACCCTTGGCCTCCCACCACCTGGAGAGGGTTTAGGGTCAAAATAATAACCTCTGGCATCTGCGCAGCTCTGCAGATTCTTTCATGGGCAGCAGTATTTTGACCTTGCAATAATCTTAAGAGGTCCACAACGGAAATTTTTCCTCTCTTAGCCCTTTGCTCTGGATGGTAGCTGTGGCAAGCAATGAGATTTCCACTCAGAATCTGAATGATATGGACAGGTTCTGTAAGGTAAGTCACATGTTTTAGGAATGAACTCAACCAATTGAAACTAAAACATTTGTTCATTTGTATCAGCATTTGTACGTGTGTTTATCTTTGTATTCTTCCACTCTGGCATGCTGTTTAATATCACAGAAATCTCTCTCAATGTTTTATAATCAGTAAAGATTGCACGTACTTTCCTAAAAAAAGAAGGAACAACCACCAACTTATAATGATAATATAGCAGTTATAACATGGCGTTATAAATACAGTATGATTTTATTCATTGATTCAATTGATATTTGTTAAGCACTTAATATATTCCAGAACAAGAAAGAGAAAGAGAGGCAAGTACAGTGCGAAATTTAAGCAGTGAGAACCTGACTACCTCAGCCAAATCCCAGCTCTGTTATTTCAGCTTTGTAACTTGGATAACTTTTGAATATTACAGAGAGCTTCAGTTCCTTCTTCTGTAAAATGGAGAAAAACAGCATTTCATAGAGTAGTTGTGAAGATCATGAAAGAAGAATCTTCTCAATAAACTACTGAAACAACCTATGTCCATATAGAAAAATAAATAAATAAATAAGTTGATCATACCATAAGTTACCTCACACCACACACAAAATTTAACCCACAATGGACCACAGACCTAAACATAAAAGCTAAAATCACAAATCTTTATCCCCAAGTGTTTTCTTTATGCCAAACCTTGCCCACCACTCTGAACTGTAGAAAACCAATGATCTGTTTGTTTTCTAACATGATCATTTTGTATAATTTTTAAATGTCTTATAAAGTAGAATTATACAACATTTAGGTTTTGAGGGTCCTAGCTTATTTCCTACCATAATAGCTTTGAGATTCAACCATGTCCTTGAGCTTCACAAGCCCACAGACTGTCATGCTAGGCAGAAAAAGCAGTGACTTGGGGTGCACAGAAGGATACAGAAACTGGGAGCATCTGGAATGGGTAAGGCCCTCAGGCAGACACTATGAGCAACTATTATTATTGAATTGTTGTTAATAGTGGTATAAGTGTTGCATTTAGAGACATCATATGTCAATATTTGGTTTCTCTTTGTGTCTACATTATTACTGCAGAACTCTTTTCTATTATCAAGGGTGCTACACTGGTAATTATTGGTTTTTATGATATATCAATATCTGGCGTGTCTGTCAATCTACGACAATGGCTGATTTCATTGCTACTGCCAATGTGACATGGTTTTCACTGAATACCAATATCAGGTTTGTTTTGTGTCCAGAGAACTGGGTGCTGGGTCTATTACACCGTGTCCTTCCCTCCCCTAATTAACAGAGGTGGTTGGATCTTGGATGACAGGCAAAAGCCTTTATTTAGTTAGTGATCCCAGAATACATCACTGGGAAGCCAATACTAACTAAAGAGATCTCCAAACTAGCAACAGTCTTACCACATTAACTCACCTTCATCACCAACGCATACACACACACACACACACACACACACACACACACACACAGAAGAAAAGTTTCCCTTTGGAGCAAGTAGACATGTCAGGTGAGCAGTATTCCTCCCCCATGGGAGTAAGCAGAAGAGCAAAACCCATCTTAGGCAACAAGAACAAAACAGGGAGAATCAGAGGTCTGATTTTCAAGTTAGATTACAAAGCTACCATCATAAAAATAGCAGGGTGTTAGCACAGAAACAGACGTGTGGATCAACAAAAGAGAATAGAGGATGCAGAGTCATCTGCAGATATGGTCAGTCCCATCTGATCTTTGACTAAGGCACCAAGCACACATGTTAGAGGAAAGATAGACTTTTTAAACAAGTGGTACTGGGACAACTGGCTATCCACATGCAGTAAAAGTGGATCTCAATCCATATCCCTTGCCATGTAAGGGATATGGAAAATCAGAATGGATCAAATATCTAAAAACTAAAATAGAAACACTTAATCTGGTGAAAGAAAAAATAGGTAAAACTCTTAAAGTCATGGGTGTAGGCAAGGACCATGTGAACAGAGTCCCAGTTGTAAAAGAAATAACATCAAGAGTCAGCAGAGGATTATATCAAATAATGTTAAAAGCATTTATATAGGAAAGGAAACAACCCACACAATGATGAGACAACCTACAGAAAGGCAAAAACATTTTGCTCACTACTCTTCAACTAGAGGACTACTATCTAAAATATATAGAAAACTCAAAAGTTAGGGCCTATATAATTAAAAGATCAAAAATGGACAACAGAAATGAATAGATATGTCTCAGAAGAAAAAGCACAAATGGTCAATAAATATATGAAACAAAAATGTTCAACTTCTTTGGTTATTAGAAAAAAACAGAACAGCACCAAGATTAAATCTTATTCCAGAAAGAGTGGGTATTGGGCTATGATGTAGCTCAGTGGCACAGCACCTGCCTGGCAAGCACATAGTCCTGAGTTTGATTCCAGAACCAAAAAATAAGTAAATAAAAAATAGCTAACAAAAAGAAATCAAATTATAACTACTACTGAAGAGACTGTGAGGGGAAAGGAACTCTTCTACATTTTGGTGGGAATGTAAAGTAATACAATCAATATTGAAATTAGCATGATATTTCCTCAAAAAACTAAAACTAGAAATACTGTTCGATTCAGCTGTTCCCTTCTGAAAGACTTAAAGATAATACATTACAGTATTACATGCACCCCCATGTTTTTAGCAGCACCACTCATAATGGGTAAATCTTAAAAGTGGCCAATAGACATCAACAGATAAATGGATAAAGAAAATGTGAAATTTATACATAATAAAATACTACTCTGCCATAAAGAAGGATAGGAAGAACTAACATTGGGAAAATGGCCATACTCCCAAAATTATTGTACAGAGTCAATGCAATACCCAATAAAATACCATTAGTATACATCACACATCTAGAGAAAACATTCCTTAAGTTCATCTGGAACCAGAAGAGGCATAGAATAGCAAAAATAATCCTGGGAAATGAAGGAAATGCAGGAGACATCACAATTCCTGACTTGAAATTATACTACAAATCTACTGTAATAAGATCAGCATGGTACGGCAAAAAAAACAGACCCGAAGACCAATGGAACAGATTAGAACATACAGACACCGCCATAAACACAGTCAGTCACGTTATCTTTGACAAAGCCCCCAAACATGTTCAATGGAAGAAAGATAGCCTCTTTAATAAATGGCGCTGGAAAAACTGGTTTTCCACATGCCAAAGACTAAAACTAGACCCATGTCTATCACCGTGCAGTAAACTAAATTCAAAATGGATCAAAGATCTAAATATTAAAACAGAAACACTAAATTTATTGGAAGAGAAAGTAGGTAAAAATCTTGAAGACATTGGGGTAGGCAGAGAATTCAGGAACCAAAACCAAACTGCACAGGAAATACTTCAAAGAATGAGCAACTGGGATCTCATCTTATTGAAATTTTTTGCACATCAAAAGAAATCACCAATAGATTAAAAAGAAAACCCACGAATTGGGGAAAAATTTTAGCCAACTGCCCCTCAGATGAAAGACTTCTCTCTAGGACATATAAAGAATTTTAAAAATCAGGCCCCTCAAATTAAAAGACCCAATCCAAAAATGGTCATATGAGATGAATACACACTTCTCTAATGACATACTAATGGTGAATAAATACATGAAAAAATGTTCAACGTCATTGGTCTTTCGAGAAATGCAAATTAAAACAATTCTGAGATTCCATCTCATCCCAGAAACAATGGCTATCATCAAGAAAACAACCAATAACAAATGCTGAAGAGGCTGTGGGGAGAAAGGAACCCTACACCACTGCTGGTGGGCTTGTAGGTTGGTGAAACCACTATGGAAATCAGTTTGGAGATGCCTCACAATACTAGGATTGGAAGTCCCGTTTAACCCAGCTATTCCCCTTCTGGGTATTTTCTCAGAACAATTAAATACATCATACCACAGCGATATATGTGCACCCATGTTTGTAGCAGCACAATTTTCTATAGCTAAATCTTGAAAATAATGCAAATGCCTATCCACTGAGGAATGGATAAACAAGATGTGGTGTTCTTATACAATGCTATAAAAAAGACACTTGAGGCTTTTGTAGGTAAATGGATACAACTAGAGACCATACCCATAAGTGAAATAAATCAGACCCACATGTATAAACATCATATTGTCTTCTTGGTGTAGGAACCTGAAAGAATAAGCAAAACTCAAAACATACAATAGATGATAGGAAAGGGAAAGAAATTGCTCAAAGGAAGGAATGACTGGGATGAGGGATATAAGAAAAAAGAAAGAAGGAAAGCAAAATATAAATATGTATATGAATAACTGTGATAATTGTATTACTGATGTCTGATGGCATATTGAAAGGAACAGTTAATGTTTAAATTTTTTTATGTTCTGATTAATTTTGCATGCTTATATCTGGTAATTTGAGCAACTGATTTGAAGGTAACAATATGCAATGGAATTACGATGGTGAATTCCTACCATCTTGTCCAATGAGACTTGGTATTATCTCTAATGTTTTATCTAATAATTATTTTCTTATTCTCTTTAATGATTTAAACAATCTTCCATTCTTACATCAGGTGATCTGAGCAACGTAGTTGACAATACAGATATGGGATATAGTAACCACAGTTAATTCATATTATTTTGTCTCTTTGGTTTGTTTATGTTTGTGACACTGGTATGCTGCTATTGTTCTTTTTTTTTTTGGATTGTTTGTTTCTTATTTACTACACTCTTTAAAATAAAAATTTAAAAAATAACTATGATTAATTTTGAGTTAACTTATGCCATAATGTGTTGAAGAGGTCCAATTTCATTTAAATAAAAAATCAGAAAATATATACGTAGAAAAGAACAAAATGAAGCATATTTATTCAAAAAAAGAAGGATAAATTTGAGTGATTCATAGGGAAATAGATGCACCTGGAGATCATAATATTAAGTGAAATGAATCAGATACATAAGCTTAAATATCATGTTTTCTCTTCTATAGAAAACCAGAAGTATAAAGAAAGAGCAAAATAAAATATAGATAATAGGAAATAGGGAGATAGATTGGGGGGGAGGGGAAGTAAGCAGAATGATGAGTTAGTTACATACACATGCTAACTCCCACAATCAATGTAATTATTATGTTCCACAAACATGTACTACAAATATATATATATATACATATATATAATTTTAAATAAAGTATAAGGAAGATATAAGTAAATTCTATGCAAATGTTACACCATTTTATATGACAGACTTCAACATCTGCAGAGTTTGATGTTCTAGGGCAGTGGGTAGAAACTAGAACAAAAGGATACCAAAGAATGCTGTACTCACGTTTGCACTAGATTTGGGGGACTTTTAAGCATCTTTTTCCTGAAAGCAATTTGAAAACGACTATTTCAGAGCCAGATTAAAAACCCCGCCCTTTGCAGGAGTGCGAAGGTGGCCCACCTTGGGGCAAGGGGCTGGGAGGCAGAACGGCAAGAGGTGGGACCGTGTGGAGCAGAGCCGCGCTCATCTCTGAAGGGCAGCTGCTGCTCCACCCTCCACTCTTTCCCAGTTGTTGCTCTGGGAAAGGGAGAACCCAGTGTGGCTGTATCTGACCATCTTCAAGGGAAACTAAGGGGCAAAACAGTTCGTTTAAAAGGTAATGGGTCTCAATTATTAAACAGCACCAACAAATTCAGTTTATTTTAGAATATTGTATGGGTCCAAGAGAGCACATTAGTGACCTGGATTAGGCTCTGGATCACCAACCAGTCCTGGTTTAGAAAGTACTAGAAAAAAAAGTAAGCGCTTTCTCTTCTTTGGTGGGGTCACACCTTACACAGACATAGGAGCTATTTCTGCCTTTTGGTTTTTCTATAATCATTTGACCCCCCAGTACTCATGCCGGGGCCTGGTATATTGGTGCTCAAATGTTTCTGAACAACTAAATGGATCGCTGCCATCTAGATCTCTCTGATTCCACCAGAGTAAGACTGGAATCTCAAACAAATTTACTTTTTGCTTTGATACCCTAGGGAGGCAGCCCTAATCCTTCAGAGACAGTCCATGTTAGGAAGGTGGTGAGGATAGAAATACACAGAGACCCCTCCTGAGCAGGCACACCACACATCTGTATCTGCCTCGGCACAGAGAACAAGCGCCACTCTGCTGGGCAGAGGCACTTTTGCATTTCCCTTTCCCTTTAAGGAACAAGTCCCTTCTGGTACAGGCCTGGAAAGCCCCATCACCGTGATTTTCACTCAAGAATGATGGAAGCCTTCTTGTTTTAAGGAGGGAGCATTTGCACCAAGTCTCAAGTGACCCTATCCAGTTGGCTTTGTCTGTTCTGGCTGCTGCCCTGAGATAACAAGGCAAGTTTCCCCATACCACAAAAAGAGCAATTTAACCAACTCTACGAGTCTTGCAAAGGAGGCCACTGAATGATTCTGTGGACCACAACCCAGCCTTCCCTACTCAAAGGTAAAAACAGTTAAAGCTTTAAATTAGGGAGAAATTGTCTTTGCAAGACTATTCAATGACATAGCGGATGGCCTACGCTCGGGAAATTCCAACCTACCTATAATGGCACCTCACCATATAATGTACATGAGAGAAGCTGTGCCTGTGAGCCAGAATAGGAAGGTATCAGGAACAAGGACACACGAATGTCTCTAGCAGGTAAGATGGGAACCACAGAAGAAAAAAGACTTTGTAGAACCACTTAAATCTGGCCTCTGTTATCTGGCTGGGAAGACAAGGACCCCTATACCTGGACCCTATGAACAGAAGGAGGAGGCATAAATGGTCCCTGAGTAAAATGTGTTTCCTACACTATGAGAAGCACAGTTGAATATTCCCAATGCAGACCCTAAAGAACCCACAGATGCATCCCCAGAAATGGAGCCAGCCTTGTTCACCTACTAACTTGTTTTGGTTGAAGTAATGAACTCAACTGCATGAAAACTGGTCATGCCAGGCCTCCTTTCTCCTCCTTTCCCCATTCTGATGCCAAGGGTCAGAAGTCTTCACTAGTAATCTGATGGCAGTGGCCAGAGCAGAAAACAGAAAGAAGCTTTCTACTCACTCCAGACACCCCACTCAACCCAGTGTGCATGCACCACACACACACACACACACACACACACACACACACACACACAAGACTATCTCTGCCATAGTAGGCACAGCACGGATGGAAATGGCAGGAGATTATTCAACCTTGAATAAAGTTAGAGACTTTTTTTTTCCTTAAACATCGCACCAGACTTGATATATTAATTACTAAAATGATAACATTGCTGCAGCTAAAAATGATCCAAGGATTTTTAATTCTTAAGAGTGAGCCAGTAGCTATGTCACCCATTCAAGATTTCACCAAAGTGCAGAGGAGACGTTGTCCCCAGAGACACAGAGAGGAAATAATAAGATCGCAAAAGTGGCGGTTTTCCATCTAAAAGAGAGCAGGAGAGCCTGAGCAATAGGGTGCCTGCGGCGTACAGGGTGTGCGTGTTGGCGAGAGCGCTAGTCTGACATTGCCTGGGCAGCACGGAGGGATACGGTGCCGGAAGGAGCGAGAAAGACAGACAGAGCTGGTGGGAAGACACCGTGAGCTGCTCTGCAGTGAATTCTTTACTTTCCTCAGAAAGAAATCCTCTGGGGAGGCAAGGGATGTGCTCAGTTAGGGACTTTCACACTATAAGCCTCAGAGGTAGCAGACACAGTGAATGGAAGCCCCATGGAGCAGATTACAACACTCTTATCCAAGGTTGGACTTGCCAAAGTTTCCATTATGTGCAGTCAACTATGGTTGGAACACATGAAGTGGAAAATTTCAGAAGTCTAAACAATTCATAAGTTTAAAATGTCATGTCATTCTGAGTAGTGTGATGAAACTTGGTGCTGTCTTGCCTATTGCACCTGAGAGGTGAAGCATTCCTTTGTCCAGCATGGCCATACTGTGTATATTACCCACTCACCAGTCACCAGGGAGCCATCTAGCTTATCAGGTCAGCTATCACAGTATCACAGTACTTGTGTTTACAAAACCCTTATTTTACTTACTAATGGCCCCAAGAACAAAAGTAGTAATGCAAAAAAGCCACCAGGGCAAAAAACATAGAGAGACACATTAACTTTGGCAATGCTGTGTACTGTGTGGCAATGCTGTTGACCATATACAAAAAATCACAGTACACATAAGGTGTGGCACTATCTGGGGTGTCAGGCAAACACTGGGAGTTTTGGAATGTATCCCCTGCAAGTAAGTTGGGAGGGGCTACTGCAGTCGAAATGAAAGAGGAGACCCTGAAGTCAGACAACTTCAGGTGGGGTAGAAAGAGTATGAATCTGATCACCTCTCTGGAGGTAGAATTAACAGGGAGCAGCCAACTGTGGATGGGAGGAGTAGAATAAAAGCATAAGTCAAGGATGCAATTTGTTGGAGCCCAAGCAACAGGGAAGTGAGCGTTGCCAGTAACCTAGACATGAAACAGAAAAGGAGGAGGAATTTGAAAGTAACAACGAGTTCAGTTCCAGATGTGTTGGGTTTGAGATGCTATTGGCAGGACATTCTTGGAAGATGTATGCGATACAACTGGAAATTCAGATCTTGAAAATCCAGAGAGGTCAGGGCTATAACCTGAGGTGTTCTCTCCCAAACCACTGTCCTGCTAAAGACGGTAGTACCAACATAAGGCATTCATATGCAGTTGGAAAATTCTCTCAATTATTTTTAGCACATCTTAGAAGTAGAGGAGAAAAATGGATCTCCTTTAACATTTTCATTACATTCATTCTAAAATTATACTCTCTCGATTTCCAAGGACTTCCAGTGCCTGGTGTTGATATATAACCACATAACTTCACCCTCTGTATATAATGCTGAATTACTTACCCCTCTTCCAGGGCTCACTTCTGACATGAGATGTCAAACAGAAACAGAACATGCATCTCCTGCATCTGGGGCTGAAACCTTGCAGAGAATTCTATGGGCTGCAATAAATAATTCCTAAGGTTCCTGGAAAGGAGCTCCGCGCACAGACAGTGTAGGGTCACTGCAGATTTATGACTGTATCTTCAAGGCAGCAGGCTATCCACAGCCCGGGAGCCTGCGGATGAGTGGGAGGTCTAGGGACCCGTGCTACAAAAAGACAGCTGGTCCCAAGACTGCGGCACCTAGGCATCTCAAGAGCCATAGTACAATGTTCCCATTTGCTAGTCTTTGTGACAGCCACCCTCGCTGCTGGAGAAAGAGCTTAAGGTATGTTGAAATCTGAGTGTGTTTTCCAGCAGTCATTCAAATCAGATACCAAAGGCACTGAGACAAATTTCTGTTACTGTTCATAAAATTTCTCTGGACTGCTTGGCCCAGGGACTGGCCTCAGAAGAACTGTGCCCTGAGTGAAAAATGCCTTTCCAGCCCCTTCCTGCCCACTGATTTTCTCTGCTTTCTCACTGCTTTCATCTGTCCCTTGGCTTCCTTTCTATCTCCCTCCGCTCGTTTCCCTAAGAAAACCTCCTTGCTCCTGGTCTTAGTTAACTACCTTCCCTCTCAAGCTCTTCATTTTCTAACCTGCACAATGAAAGTGTCAGATCAAGTGTTTCTCAAACTTTAGTACGTAAATGACCCATCTGAAAATGTTAGAGCACAGGTTCTACATAGTAAGTCTGGGATGGAGCCCAGTATTCTGCATTTCTAATGATTCCGGTGATTTCAATGTGAACTACACTTTACATGGGAAAAGAGTCACAGGTGACAAAGAAAGCTCACCAGCTAGGCCATCGCCAACTGGGTTGGGAGTATCAGGGATGGGGCCGGGGAGACAAGTGTGGTAAATGCATTCACAATAACCACATTAAATATCTGCCCTCAAAAGAATAGATGATTCTTCAACATTCTTACGATTCAGTGTTCTAAAATACAGATGAAATCACTACCTCAAAGGAGATGGGTGGAAATATTTTTTAAAGCAAAAACAGATATACATATAAAAATAAGTGTCAGCAAAGTACAGGAGCAGAAAAAATTATAGATGTTAACAAAACAAAAGGTTGGTTCATAGAACAAGCCATACAACTTTATAAGGGTGGTCACGAAATAAAAACAGAAGATACAAATGAGCACAGTGGAGAATATAAGAGGGTAACTACTATTCTCTAGGTGAAATGCCAATAATTTTAAAGGAATAATATGATCAGGACATTATCAACAAATTTCAAAACCCAGACATGAGATAAATTAGTTCTCAATTACAAAATGAAAAATAATTAACTCAACAGAATAGACAATTTATCTATGCTAATAATACTTAAGAAATTAGAAAATAATAAAAACAATAAGTCTTCTCTCCAAACCTTACATTCACATGAAAGTAGATCCCGAAGGTCTTACAGACATGGTACCTAACCTTTATGCTAGGGATCAGATACAGCTCAGAGGTAAAGTGTTTGCCTAGCATGCAAGAGGGCCTGGGTTTGATTCTCCATGCTGCAAACAATAATAATAATAAATAATCATAATTCCTGTATTATAAAAGTGTATCCCCACCAAAACAAAGGATAAAAAAGGTAAGCAATTTCATTTATATGAAAAACTATGACTTTCTTCTATAACCAAACAAGAAAAAAGCATATTCACTTATAAATAAAATAAAAATATTTACTGATAAATAAAAATGAAAATCCAAAGTACAATATAGGATTTTCAGTATATTTCCAACATATGCTTTAAAACAATTCATCACAATCACATCAACTTTATCCCAAATATCGGAAGATGATTGAACATTAGCACATCTGTCAATCTGATTCTCAAAAATAAACTAACTGAAAGTTCATGTGATTATCTTCATAGAAAATGGAAAGCATTTGATAGAAGACAACATATTCTTATAAAAAACCTTATACATGAAGCACCTAAATTGATTAAATTTATCTACAGCAAGAAAAACACATGGTGGAGATATTTCTTATGAGAGAAAACAAAGTAAATGTACCTGTTGTAATCACTGCTGTTTGCCATGATTTGGAAGCCTTCATCTAATTCGCTAAATAGAAAAATAAGTAAAATTGAAAGAATGGGAAAAGTTTCAATTATTTAAAAAGAGAATTATTTGGAAAGTTTCAATTATTTGAGTTCAGGTACATGGAAAAGCTCAAAGCAATCCAATTAACTTTTTTGAATGAATGAGGAGAGAATAAATGAATGGATGGATGCATACATGGATGGATGGGTGCATGGATGAATAGGTGCATGGATGGATGGGTGCATGGATGGATGGGTGCATGGATGGATGGGTGCATGGATGGATGGATGCATGGATGGGTGAGTGGATGGATGGAGGAACTCAGTCATAGTGGCATTCAAGAAGCTCCCTGGAGAGTAGTCTGAGAAGCTGCACATACTCTCCCTTCAGTGCCACAGTCATAACTTGTAAAATTTATAAACCAGCCATCTAAAGTCTCTCAAAACTTTTCTAAAGACACAAAAATAGAGAGACATTTCTAAAAAACAAATGCTACCAAATGCCAGTAACACAAAATCTGTGTTAGCATCTAACTCACTCCATACTACATCTGTAGCATCTAAACCCAGCCCTTGTTCAGTGTGACTGAAGCTCTTGGCAGATGAGACTGCGAACAGAACCCTTCTCCCCTAGCTCTTGCTCTATGGATATAGTTTCCTCTTGAAAGCAGCATACTGACAGCTGTTCCCAGCCTTGCCCTACAGGCTCCATGTTTCAGAAGCTCTGCCGCAGAAAGATGAAACCTGAGACTCTCTCCCTCTATCCACCCTAATTCATAGAGCGCAAACTGTACCCCAAACACACAAGACAAAAATACTTGGCCCCAATTTACCCTTACCCTAGTTCCCTCATAGTGTACAGGAGAGAGAGACTGAGAGAGAGAGAGAGAGAAAGAGAAAGAGAGAGAGAAGGAAAGAGAACCAAAGACTATCACCCATTCCCAGCCCTGTGCTCAGAGCAAGGATATTGTACTGCAACTTCCTTAAAATTAGACCTTCTATCCCCAAAATTCTACTCCTCACCCTTAGGTTAAAGCAAAGATCCTTTACTCTGTCTTCCATAGCAATGGAATGACTGACAGTTATGAAGAGCCAAACTTTCTCTTCTCTCCCTAAACTTTTTCTTAAGATTTCCCTAGTCTTTTAATGACCCAACCCTTTCACATGATATTCTAAATTGTAAAAAAGGCCTCTGCAACACCCCCTCTCTCCTCAGCTCATATAAATCAATTTACAGAAAAGTAATGTGTCTATCCAAAAAGAAATGCACTTTGCTGGTCCCAGGAGTCAAGAGGAGGCAGGAGCGCTTCACTCTGAAGAAAAAGACCCCAACTAGCCAGCATAGGGATTTCCTGCCCATTGTCTCACTATACTTTTTCTCACTGTGCTCAGCACCTGAGATAGTGGTGTGAACCTTAGATACAGATTTGAATAAGCTTATTTCCTCCAACTGACTGCCACCTTCCAAGTGTTTGGTGGAGCAGCCCAAACCTTAACTTCCAATAACAATCTCAGTCCACAAGAAATAGATTATTATCTTATATGGCTTCAATGTGTCCCCCAAAATTCTTGTGTTGGAAACTTAATCCCTAATGCAAAAATGTTGGGAGGTGGGGCCAGATGAGAAGTATTTAAATCATAAAGACTTCACCTTTATGAGCAGAGTAGTGCCACTATAAAAATGAGAAAATAGAAGTTCTCTCTCTCTGTCTCTGTCTCTCTCTTTGTCTCTGTCTCTGTCTCTCTGTCTCTGTCTCTCTCTGTCTCTGTCTCTCTCTGTCTCTGTCTCTGTCTCTCTCTGTCTCTGTCTCTGTCTCTGTATCTCTCTGTCTCTGTCTCTGTCTCTCTGTCTCTGTCTCTCTGTCTCTGTCTGTCTCTGTCTCTCTCTCTCTCACCCTCTCTCTCTCTGTCTCTCTCTGTCTCTCTCTCTGTCTCTCTCTCTCTCTCTGCCTCTTCTTCCTCATCTTCTGCTCTTCTGCCATGTGAGAAACAGCATCCTTCTCCTCTGGAAAAGGTAGTGCTTAAGGTGCCACCTTGAAAGTGGAGACTGGGCTCTCTGACATCAAGCCTGCTGACACCTAGATCTTGGACATCCTGGTCCCCAACTGTGGTAACTATGAGAAATAAATTTCTGTTCTTTGTAAATTACCCAATCCATTGTATTCTATTATGACAGCACAAATGGACCAAGATACTTCCCAAAGCACTGATGCAGAGGTGCCCTGTGGAGGAGTCCAGCCGTAAGGACAGAGCTGAGCCCCGCATCTCCACCAGAGCAGACTGGCTTCATTGCAAGAGAAAGTGTGAGTGTGCAATTCCAAGGGCATTTTCATCAACCATAGAGGTTTTGTTGGTGAGCAAACAGAGGAGACAAATAGCTCCAGGAGAACATAAATAAATGCTGGATTAGCTATAAGTTTCATAGCGTTGCCTAGGAAAGACCAGGAGGCAGCTAAGAGCCTTCATGAAGTTGAAACAAGCCTCCAAATCTGGCCCCAAAAATGTATCCCTGCAAAGGGACTGACTTTAATTGAATCAGACTGTGGAGCAATGTACCGTATTTGTGAGGACTGCTGAAATTACTAAAGAACAATAGGCAGACAGAAACTTACAGGGGCATCAGAGGAAGACAAAGTGCAGTAGACCTGGCTAAAATCACTATCCTCCCTGGAGTGAGCCCCCCCACAACCATGGTTTCAGAAAAATGTCAAAGGCATTTAAACTTGCGTTTCTGCTTTGTAAGGATTTAAATAAGATATGAATTGAAGGGAAAAAATAGAAATAGAGATTTTGCAAATGGAGAGAAAAATAAGGCTTGGAAGAAGGGGAAGTGAAGGAAACACAAAAAAATTAATATGTGTTATACACAGGTACAAATTCCCCATGATGAATATGATCATTATAAACTGCAAACATGTACTAATAAAAAAGAAAAATAGCAAAGACATAGGAAAAGAGACTTCACTGAACTAGCCCAACCAGATCACAAAACCAATAAATGATCAAATAAAAAATGACACCACGAAGCCTTCGGGGGTGTCAGTATTCAGAGTTGTTACAATATATTATCTAAAATGCCCAGTTTTGAAGCAAACAAACAAGGTTTGAGATGAAGACAGAAACTGCCTTTAAGGAGTCCAGATGATAACTTGGTTGACAACGACTTTGTTGCAGGTTGAATATTCCCAGTGTATAAATCTAAAATCTAAAATCTGAAAATATTTGAGCACTGACATGATGCCACAAGTGGCAAATTCTACACCAGATTTTGTGTGATGGTCACAGTCAAAATGCAGGCAGACAAAATATATTGTGCAAAATTACCTTCAGGTGATATATATGTTTTTAAAGCATAAACGGATTTCCCGTTCACAGTTGGGTCCCCTCTCCAAGATATTGCAATATATCAAAATATCCCTACCCCCAAAAAAGAAACTGAAATCTGAAACACTTGTAGCCCTGTGCATTTCAGATAAAGGAAATGCTCTACCTGTACTATAAATAGTTTAAATAGCTAATGGGTACATTGCTTAAAGGATTAAAGGAAGATATGAGCACAGTGCCACATGCAATAGAGAATATCAACAGTGACATAAATTACACAGAAGAACCAAATGGAAATTCTTGAATTGAAAAATATAAATAACTAAAATGAAAAGTTTACTAGAGGGTTCAGTTGTAGATTTCACCTGACAGAAGAAAGCCTCAACAGAGAAAAAGACGTTCAGGAAAAATAAACAGATCTATGAGGAAAAATGTAATTATCCACACCAAAATGTACATACAGATAATACCAGAAGAAATAAAGAGAGTAAAAGGATCAGAAACAAAGGGATTTGAAGTAATGACTGAAAACTTCCCAAATATGACTATTTTTAAAATAAATTTTTGCAAACAATTAGCTCACCAAACTCCGAGAGAATAAATACAGAGAATTACACCCAGTTACATCATAGCCAGCATGTTGAAAGAGAAAAGAAATTTTGCAAGCAGCGAGAGAAAAATAGTTCCTTGTACATGAAGGAATCCCAGTAAGATTAACTGTTGACTTCTAATAAAAAATAACAGAGACCAGAAGGCAGTGAGCTGGTCCTATTCAAAGTACTGAAAAAAAGAAACTGTCAACTAAAAATATTATATCCAGCAAAACTATGTTTCAAAATCAAATAATTCTAAGTTAAAAATTTTAACTATTTAAATTTAAATTTTAAATTTTTTAAAGGGAGAGATTAAAACATTTCAAGATAAACAAAAACTAAGAGAAGTCATGGTTAGCAGACTCAAATCATAAGAAATTACAATGAAAGTTCTTCAGGAAGACAGAAAATAACAACAGACAGTAATTGAAATATATAAGAAAGAACAAAAACCTCTCCTGAGGGTGTTTATGTAGGTAAGTATAAAAAACAGTATAAGTGTATATTTATTCTCCTTTCTCCTCTTAACTGATTTAATATAGCATAGGCCTGAGCCCCTAGTTTTACTCTCCAATACCCAAAACCAAAACAAGAAAAAAAGCATAACTGTGTGTGTGTGTGTGTGTGTGTGTGTGTGTGTGTGTGTGCTTTACTAGGCCTATAATATATACAAATATATTTAATAATAACCATACAAAGGAGATGGGTGGCAAACCTGTGTGCAAGTAAGGAAATAACAACAGATGGTAACTGGGAACCACAGGAAGAAATTAAGAGAACCAGAAATGGCAAATAAAAGAAACTCTATAAATATATCCTTGCTCTTTTTGCTCCTTCAGCTTCTCTAAAAGTAACATACTATAAAAAGCGACTATAACAATGTGTTGACAATTTTTAGCATATATGAACATAATGTGTTACAACAGCACAAAAAATACAGTGAGTAGGAAATAGAACTAGACAGGTATGATATTTCTGTATTTCACTGGAATTAAGATAGTATAAATCTGAGGTTGATTCATACACCATTATGTATATTGTAGGTCTGAACCAACTTTTCAGAAAATATCTTGAAAAATGTACATTAAAAAGCCAGGAAAGGAATTAAAATGTTTAATAGAAAAATATTCATTTAATGAAAAAGAGATGAATGAAGGAGAAACCAAGAAAGAAAAGGCATAAGACAGAGAAAACAAAACATTAGACAAAAACCAAATCATATTAATGAAAGTAGAATAAAAATATATTAAGCAATTCATTCAAAAGACAAATTATCATAGTAAGACTTCTGGGAAGATGGCGACCGGGTAGGCAGCAGAGAGAGAACCTCCCAGAGGATTACCACCCAAACAATGAAATATAGCAATATGAAGACAGAAATGAGGACTTCCGGGAAGAAGACGACCAGCCGAGAGAGCGAGTGCGGAGGGAAGAACGGCTTCAGCTCCTGAACCCGACAGAGAACGCACTACTGGGACAAACTGTGCCAAACCAGGCAGCGCTCCGGGATCCCACTCAGAACCCCACCCCCGCAGCCAGTGCTGCGCGAACTGGAGCAACAGTGACCAGCCGGCAGGATTTCTGAGTCGGGGAAAATCTCCATCCAGGGAAAAACATCTGAACGGCACTCCTGTCTGCACGATCACAGGGTGAGTTAAGTGCGTGCTCTAACCGGTTTTTCCTGAATCGGGAAGAAGCTCAGCCCAGCTAGAGACATCAAAGCAGCTTTAAGGACTGCGGGATCTCCCGGGTGGGAAGACCTACTTAGGTGCCCCAACGGGATTTGTGAGGGGGGAAGGAGCTCCACCCAGGGAGGAACACCTGAGTGGCCTATCTGCAAGAATCCTGGGGTGGCGAGCTGTTTATTCGCCCCGGCCAGGTCTTGGGGTAGGGAGTAGAAGCGGAAATCTCAGCAGACAGCTTAAGGGACATTCTCCTAAAGAGAAGTAACCATTGGAGCAGCCTCTGGAGCAGACCTTTGCCTGCTGAACTGTCTGTGGAATTTATAGCTCCACAGTTTGAATCTGATACCCAAAAATGGGAAAACAGAGGAACAAAACACAGTCTCAAAACTCAACCCCACCCAGAACAAGTTTTGAATGTGAAGATACAGGGGAACCAGGAAGCCTCATAACTTCAAGTTATGAAACAATTGCATCCGAAATAAAACAACTCCAACAGGCCATGAAAGAGCTCAAAGCAGAAATAACCCACATACCCGCAATGATTTCTCAGACAAAAAACGAGCCAAAAACAATGATGGAAGAAATGTTCCATTCACACAGACAAGAAATAGACAAAATACTAGAAGAAAATAGGAAACAAATGGAAACGTTACAAGAGCAATTTAGGAATGAATTACCAATAACGAAACAGGTCCAAAGAGAATGCCAGGTTTTGAAAACTAACACTGAAAGCATGAAAAAACGTTTAAATGAAACCGAAGAAAGAATTTCAGAACTTGAAGACAGCATGGCAGCTTATGAGCGTGAAAGGAAGAATCTCATGATATCATCAAAGACACAAGAAAAGGCAATCCAACAGCTGCAAGATGAGGCAAAACGTAACAATATTCGAATTATAGGAGTGTGTGAAACAGCAGGAGATCTCACAAACGATATAAAAGGAATATTTGATGAAATAATAGCAGAAAATTTCCCTAACAAGGTAAAAGATACTGAAGTTCAGTTAAGCAAGGCATATAGAACCCCAATGATCCATAATCCAAAGAAAAACACACACAGGCATATAATAATCAAGATCCCAGATATCCAGCAAAAGAACACAATACTAAAAGCTGCCAGAGAAATGAAACAGATCACCTATAAAGGAAAACCCATCAGAATCACAGCAGATTTCTCAACGGAAACCATGAAAGCAAGAAGAGCTTGGAGCGAGATACTACAGATTCTGAGACAAAACAACTTCCAACCCAGACTGATGTATCCTGCAAAATTATCCCTCAAATTCAATGGAGAAATAAAATATTT
>PVLD010008500.1:0-45040 GCA_004027595.1 Dinomys branickii
AAGTAAAAAGAAAACCCACAAATTGGGAAAAAGTCCTAGCTGGCTGTCCCTCAGACAAAGGTCTTCTATCTAGAACATACAAAGAATTAAAAAACATGTACCTGTCCAAATTCAAAGACCCAATCCAGAAATGGGCATCTGAGATGAATACACACTTCTCAGATAAAGAAATACAAATGGCAAATAAATATATGAGAAAGTGTTCCACATCCTTAGTCATTCGAGAACTGCAAATAAAAACAACACTGAGATTTCATCTCACCCCAGCAAGACTGGCCAGTATGAAAAAATCATCCAATAACAAATGCTGGCGAGGCTGTGGAGAAATAGGGACTCTATTACACTGCTGGTGGGAATGCAGACTGGTTCAACACTGTGGAGAGCAGTTTGGAGATTTCTCAGCAAACTACGTCTAGAGGTTCCATTCAAACCAGCTATTCCCCTTCTGGGTATTTTCCCAGAAGATCTGAAAACATCATATCACTCTGATATATGTGCACCCATGTTTATAGCAGCGCAATTTGTAATGGCTAAAATGTGGAAGCAACCCAAGTGTCCATCCACAGAAGACTGGATTAAAAAACTGTGGCATTTTTTTATAATGGAATATTATTCAGCTATAAAGAAAGACAGTTTTGGGGACTTTGTAGGCAAATGGTCAAAATTGGAAACCATACTCATAAGTGAAATAAATCAGCGGTACATGAGCAGGCAATGTATTGTGTCACTGGTGTAAGAACCTGAGGGTGGGAATATAAACTAAGAGACATGAAGGAAATCTATTCAAAAGCAAAGAACAGATGGGACGAGGGAAAGGAGAAAAGAAAGGCAAAAATGTATGTATGTATATATGTGCATACATATGTGCAGGAGGGCTAACATGGTTCTACTACTGTATTATGTCACTTAATGCTAAGGAATAGTTGATGACTGGTTATTCGATCAATCTTGTATGTCTGTATGTGTTATCCTGAGCATACACTTTGAAGATATCAATATGCAATGCAGCAACTATTGTTGGTTTTCTGTTGCTTTGTCTATAATTCAATTCTGATCATACTGTTATTGTACTACTTTGTGTCTCTTTGTTAATGCTTTCTGGTTTCTTTTTTTTTCTGTTGTTGATGTAGTTCTTTTTCTATCACACTTTAAAGGAAGGGAAAGAAAGAGAGAAAGGAAAGAAAAAAAAAAGAAAAATTATATATATATATAAAAAATATATATGTAAGAAAGTAAATATGTATGTACAGCATATCTTACATAGTTGTACTACTGACTTAGGTCACTTTATAGTAAGGAATAGTTGATGATTAATTGTTTGATCAATTTTGCATGTCTGTATCTGTGTTCCTGAATATACACTTCGAAGTTATCAATATGTAAAGCAACAACCTTTGTTGATTCCCTGTCACCTTGTCTGTAAATCAGTTTTGATTGTACTATTCTTATGCTACTTTGTGTCTGTTTGCTAATATGTTTTTGTTCTTTTACTTTTAAAATTTAAAAATACTAACATTGAATAACAGCATCTCTCATGTATAAATGCCTGCTTTGATGACTTTTTCACTCACAAAACAATTCCTCCAAGTCTGAAGTTACAGGACTGGTTGTAGGGATATAAATGCAAGAAGTGCAAAACTCTATCCTTCTGTGAGTGGCTTATTTCACTTAGAGTGATTCCTCCAAGTCTGTTCACATACTGCATGGTTCTGCTTGTGTGTGGTATCTGAAACAGTCAAATACATAAAAGTGGAGTAGACTTGTGGTGTCTGGTGAACAAGGAGTTGTTGTTCAATGTGCATAAAGTTTCTCTTCCATAAAATGAGTAAATTCTAGAGCTCTGCTCTATAATATAGTGCCCATAATTAATATCGGGTTGCAGACTTAAAAAATTTAAGGGGGTAGATTTCATGTGGGGCATCTTATTGTGTGTGTGTATTTCACAATTGCGTTTGAGAAAACTCATTGAGCTGTGCATCACAGAGAATGGACAAGTGCACACTGTTTGCTTCTGTAGTCAGTAATGTGTTGGTGCATCAGTCTTTTCATTAGTGTACATTAGTGAGGCATGTCAATGTTTCATTTTGAGATATTCAAGCATGAATACAACATATGTTAACTTCTCTTTGCCCATCTTGGATTTACCTCCCTCCTACCCATTATTCCCTTCCTCTTCTCTAAAGTAATCTGCCTTCTATTTTTTTAATGTTAAAGAGAAAAAAATGATACAGATCTTCAAAACAAGATAATAAGAGATTAATAATGGGTAATATATTGCATATTGTTATCTTCAAAGTAGCTACTCATATTGCAAGATATTAGCATGAAAGATGAATCAGATAATAGAAGCACAAACCGTTCTTTTTAATGAACTAATAGAAATTAGTAGTATATTTATCTTAACTATCTTGTATATATATAATTTTTTCTTTTCCCTTCCTTCCTTTTTGCTTTCCCCCATCCCAGTTGTTCTTTCTCTTTGAGCACTTTCTTCCCCTTTTACAATATTCATTGTACATTTTGGATCTTGTTCAGTTTTTTACGCTAGGGAGACAATATGATATTTACACATGCAAGTTTGATTTATTTCACTTATGAGTATGGGCTCAAGTTGCATCCATTTACCAATAAAAGCGTAGCATTTGTCCTTCTTTATTCTCAGTAGTGTTCTATTGTATAAAAACACCACATTTTTCTTATCCATCCCTCAGTTGATGGGTATGTGCTTTTCCCAGTATGTAGCTATTATAGATTGTGCTGCTGTAAACGTGGGTGCATATATATCGCTTTGGTATGATGTTTCTAATTCTTCTAGGAAAATACCCAAAAAGGAATACCTGGGTCAAATAGGATCTCTAATTCTATTTGTTGAGGAATCTCCACACTGATTTCCTCAGTGGTTGTATGAATACATTTCCACCAACACTGAAGAAGGGTCCCTTTTTTCCCATAGCCCATCCAGCACTTCTTCTTGAAGACAACCATTCTTTCTGGAGTGAAATGAAATCTAAGCGATGTTTTAATTTGCATCCTTCAAGTTACCAGTGATGTTGAACTTTTTTTCATATATTTATTTCCCATCTGAATTTCTTCATCCGAGAAGTGTATATTCATTTCAGATGCCCACTTTTGGATTGGATCTTTCAAATTGGAGATCCTCATTTTTTTTTCAGTTCTTTATATGTTCTAGATAGAAGTCCTTTCACAGATAGTTGGCTAAAATTTTTTCCTATTCTGGGTTTTCTTTTCACTCTTTTGGTATTTCTTTAGATGTACAAAAACTTTTCAATAAGGTGGGATCCCGTTTATTGAATATTTGAAGTACTTCCATGCAGTTTGGATTTTTTTTTTTTTTGGTGGTACTGAGGATCGAACTCAGGACCTTGCACTTGCCATCAAGCGCTTATTCAACTGAGCTATATCTCCAGGCCCATTCTTTTTTTTTTTTTTTTTTTTTTTTTTTTTTTTTTTTTTTTTTTTTTTTTTTTTTTTTTTTGCAGTTTGGATTTTGTTCATGAACTTCTGCCTAATCCTCTGTCAAGATTTCTACCTATTTTCTCTTCCAGGATATTTAGTGTTTCTGTCTTAATATTTAAATCTTTGGTCCATTTTGAATTTTGTTTAGTTCGTGGTGATCAATATGGGTCTAGTTTTAGTCCTTGACATGTAGAGAGCCAGTTTTTCCAACATCATTTATTAAAGAAGCTATCTTTCTTCCAGTGAAAATGTTTGACCCCTTTGTCAAAGATGACTGAACGCATTTGTAGTTGTTTTTACATGTTATAATCCATTCCACTGATCCTCAGGTCTTTTTTTTTTTTTTGCAGTACCATACTGATTTTATCACAGTAGCTTTGTAGTATAATTTCAATTCAGGGATAAAGATGCCTCTGGCCTTGTCTTTGTTACCCAGAAATACTTTTGCTATTCTAGGTCACTTCTGGTTCTAGATGAATTTTAGGAATGTTTTCTCTAGGTCTGTGATGTAGGCTAATGGTATTTTGATTGGGACTGCATTAAATCTGTATAACTATTTTGGGAGTAGGGCCATTTTCACAATGTTGGTTCTTCCTACCCATGAGCAAGGGA
The DNA here is from genome assembly GCA_004027595.1 of Dinomys branickii. Classification (NCBI taxonomy): domain Eukaryota; kingdom Metazoa; phylum Chordata; class Mammalia; order Rodentia; family Dinomyidae; genus Dinomys; species Dinomys branickii. The sequence continues at coordinate 4,090 of PVLD010008500.1, forward strand.
TACCTTTCCATTTTCTGATATCATCTTTGATCTTCTTTTTCAAAGTACTATAATTTTCAATATAGATCTTTTACTTCTTTTGTTAGACTCATTCCTATGTATTTCCTTTTTTGGGTGTTATTCTGAAGGATATGGTTTCCCTAATTTCTCTCTCAGTGAGTTTGTTGTTTGTGTACATGAGTGCTATTGATTTTTTAGTGTTGAGTTTGTATCCAGTTATGCTACTGAATTGGCTTATTAATTCTAGGAGTTGTTTGGTGGAGTTTTGTGTGTCTCCTATGTAGTACACCATGTCATCTGAAAATAATGATAATTTAAATTATTCCCTTCCTATCCTATTCCTTTTATTTCTCTCTCCTTTCTAATTGCTCTGGCTAATGTTGCCAGAACTATATTAAATAGGAGTGGTGATAGTGGACATCCTTACCTTGTTTCTGATTTTAGAGTGAAAGTTTTCAGCTTTTGTCCATTTAGCATAATGTTTTCTGTTGATTTGTCAAAGATGGCTTTTATCAGATTGAGGTAAAGACCATCTATTCTCATTTCTGTAGGGTTTTTATCATGAAGGAGTGTTGGACTTTGTCAACAGCTTTTTCTACATCTATTGAGATGATCTTGTAATTTTTGTCTTTGGATCTGTTAATATGGTGTATTATGTTTATCAATTACCTATGTTGAATCTTTCCTGCATTCCTAGAATGAATCCCACTTTGTCATGGTGTACGATCTCCCTGATGGTTTGTTGCATTCTGATTGCTACTATTATTTTGAGTATTTTTGCATCTATGTTCAGTAAAGAGATTGACCTGTGGTTCTCTTTTTTGGTTGGGTCTTTCTCTGGCTTTGGTATCAAATTAATACCTGCCTCCAGGAATGTAGAAAAAAGGATTGATTTACTTTCAGTTTCATTAAAGAGTTTGAGGAGTATTGGAATAAATCTCTAAATTTCTTGTAGAATTCATCTATAAACCCATCAAGACCTGGGCTTTTCTTTGTTGGTAATTTTTAGTTACATTTTCCATCTCTTTAACTGATATTTGATTATTGAGAATTTTTATATCTTCATGATTCAGGCTTAGTAATTTTTACATTTCTGGGAATCTTGTCAATTTCTGCTGTGTCTTCCATCCTATGAGAGTAACGATTTTCAAAGTAGGTATTTATGATCTCTGAATTTCCATAGGGTCTGTAGTTATTTTGCCCTTTTCTTTCATCATTTCATAAATTTAAATTACTTCTTTCCTTTTTGATAAGGTTGGCTAAGGATTTATCAATTTTATTTATTTTATCAAAGAATCAACTTTTTGATTCATTCTTTGCATTGTTTTCTTAGTCTCAATTGCATTAATTTCTGCTCTGATCTTTATAACTTTCTCCCTTGTTTGGGCTTTGGGCTGTGTCATGGTTGATACATTGTGTCAACTTGGGGAGTCTAGAGCTTTGGCTAAGTAACTCAGCAGTTGTCAATCTTGGGGTAGAAAGGACATGCCCTTACCCTTCTGGGATGTTTTTCATTGTGTTAATTTGGTAAGTTTAAAAGGTTAACTATGTGACTCAGAAGGGAGCTGAGGTGCTTATTTGTATTCATCCTGAACCTGTGGAAGAGGAGGGCAAGGAGGTTCTGAGTGCTACACACCCCCTGGGTGGGGGTAGGCTGTTTACAATGTAAGGGAAGAGAGGAGGCTGCTTGCAGCCATTCTTCCCTTTTGCTCTGGTTGTTTTTGCTGTGCTCTGCTGCCATGAAGTTTGCCCTCTGCCATGTGCCGCTCTGCCTCTGAAGCAGCCAAGTATGGACTGAAATCTCCACAAACTATAAGCGAAATAAACCTTTCCTTTCTTCATTTTGGGTGTTGGGTATTTTGTTTCAGCAACAAGAGTAAAGTAACTAAGACAGGCTTCATTTGCTCTTCTCTTTCTACAAGCTTGGGGTGTACCCTCAGTTTGCTTATTTGTGCTCATTCTCTTTCCTGGTATGAGAATTTACTATTAAAAATTTCCATTTCACAGCTTTCATGAACAAAACCCCAACTGTATGGGAAACACTTCAAATCATCAACAACTGGGATCTCATCTTATTAAAAACTTTTGTACTTCAAAAGAAATCACCAATAGAATGAAAAGACAACCTACAGAGTGGGAAAACATTTTAGGTAACTGTCCCTCAAACAAAAGACTTCTATCTAGAACATATAAAGAATTGAAAAAACTCAGACCCCTCCCCAAATTCAAAGTCCCAATCCAAAAATGGGCATCTGAGATGAATACATATTTATCAGATGAAGAAACAGAAATGGCAAATAAACATGAAAAAATGTTCAATAGCATTGGTCATTGAATAGATGCAAATTAAAATAACACTGAGATATCTCCTCATCACAGTAAGAATGGCTATCATCAAGAAATCAACCAACAACAAATGCTGGTGGGCCTGTAGGGGAAAAGGAACTCTTTTCACTGTTGATGGAAGTGTAGACTGGTGCAATCACTTTGGAAATCATTCTGGAGATTCCTCAAAAACTTAGGGTTAGAGATCCCATTTGACCCAGATATTCCCTTTCTGGGTATTTCCTCAGAAGAATTAAAAACATCATATCACAGCAATATGTGTGCACCCATATTCATAGCAGCACAATTTGTCATAGCACAATTTTGTAAACAACCCAAATGCCCAACAACTGAGGAATGGATAAGAAAAATGTGGTATTTTTATACAATGGAATATTGCTGAGCTATAAAGAAAGCTAAACTTGAGGCTTTTATAGGTAAATGGATGCAACTAGAGACCATACTCATAAGTGAAAAAAATCAGACGTGAATATGTAGAAACCATATTGTCTCCCTAGTTCACAACCTGAAAGAGTAAATAAAACTGAAAGGTACTATAAATATTGTGAAAGCGAAAGAAATTGCATAACAAGAAAGAACAACTGGGATGAGAGAAAGAAGAAAAAAAAGAAGGAAAAGAAATCTATGCGTACATACATATATCTATGTAAAATTATCTTAGCTATCTTGTGTGTATATATACATACACACACAAAATAGCTAGGATAATTGTACTACTCATTTTGATTTATTTATTGAAAGGAACAGGTAATGTTTAATTGTTTGATCAGTCTTTCATACCTGTGTCTGGTAATCTGAGCAACTGATTTGAAGATAACAATAAGTAATACAATAACCACTGTTGATTACCTATCATCTTGTTTTGAAATTTTTTATCATTTTTATAGTTTTGTGTTTTGTTTTTGCCTTTGTTTTTATTTTGTCTTTGCTCTTTTCTCTTTAAAATAAAAATTTAAAAAAATAAACTTCTACCTCAGAACTACTTTCATTTCATCCAACAGGTTCCAGTATGTTGTATTTGCATTTTTGTTTGATTGCAGATATTGTTTTATTTCTTTAACTCTATCTGTGACACATTGGTTGTTCAGGAGGGTGAGATTTATTTTTCATGTGTTTATGGAGTTTTGAGATTTCTTTTGCCATTAATTTTCAATTTTGCTGCACTACTGTCACATAATATGCACAAGATAATTGCAATTATTTTGCATTTACTTAAGCATATTCTGTGTGCTAGTATATGGTCTATTTTAGAGAACATCTCATGTGCAGCTGAAAAGAATGTCTACTCTGATGTTGTTGGGTGGAACATTGTAAATGTCTACTAAATCCATTTTTTTCACAGGTTTGTTTCATTTCTGTTATTTCTTTACTGGTTTTTTGTTGGTTTTGTTCTTTAGTTAATCTATCTCTTTGAGACAATGAGGTATTGAGATATACCATTATAACTGTGTTATTGGTGATTTGATTTTTCATGTCTATTAAAATTTGTCTTATACAGTTGGGTGCGCCTATATTTGGTGCATATATATTTACAATTGTTATTTCTTCCTCTTGAAGTTTTCCTCTAACAAGTATGCAATGACTTTCCTTATCTCTTTTGATTATTTTTGGTTTGAAGCTCACATTGTCTGCAAATAATAGCTACCCCTGTCTTTTTTCTGGTTTCCTATTGCACCAAATACTGTTTTCCATAATCTGACTTTCAGTCTATGAGATTCTTTTTCAGTAAAATGTTTTTCTTGCTCTGCATATTGTTGGATCTTGTTTCTTGATCCATTCTGCTAATCTGATTCTGCTGATTGAATTGAGGCCACTTACGCTGATGGTTATAACTAATATGTATTGGCTTGCTTTTGTCATGTTATTTTCCTGTCCCTGCTTTCCTGCTTTCTCCTTCTGTTCAATTGCTTTCTCTATTGGTGATTTCTTTCTGTTGTTGTTTTTGGAATTGTGGTTATTTTTATATCTGTTGAGAAGTATTTCAATACTCTTTGTAGAGTTGAATTTCTTCAGTTGTTCTTTCTCACTGAAATATCTTCTTTCTCTATTGATTTTGAAAGATAGTTTTGCAGGTATATCAGTCTGGGTTGGAAGTTGTTTTCTTTGAGGACTTGAAATATTTTACTAAGTATTTGTGTTGATAGGTCTACCTTGATTCTGAGCTTTCATTTATAGGTGATCAGTTTCTTTTCTGTAACTGCCTTTACTATTATGTTCTTATGCTGAATATCTGGGATTATATGTCTGACTATATTTCTGATTATTATATGTCTAGGTAGAGATTTATTTTGATCATGGCTGTTTGGAGTCCTATGGTAGGTCATATTATTTTCCCATGCTGGGAAATTTTCCACCATTACTTCTGCACATTTTTTATGTCATTTGTGTTGGCTCTTGCTTTTTCATTGGCACCAATTATTGTCATGTTAATTTTCTTTGCATCATCTTGCAGCTGTTGAATTGTTATTTCCTAATCTTTTGTCATTTTTAAGAGTTCTTTCCTTTCATGATCACTAGTCTTGATCCTGTCTTCAAGGTTTGAAAGTCTGTCTTCAGTTTCATTCAAGAGGCTTTTCCAGCTTGCAGTGGAATTTGTCATTTCCTGAGTATCTGTTTGAATACATTTCATGCGTTCAATTTCTTTCCTATATTGATTGTTCAGTTTCTATCCTTTTCCTGTCATTGTCTATTTTTTATCTTTCTCTACTCTAGATTTGCTGAGCAATTCCTTTGCTGAGAGGTTATTTCTGATCTGATTTCCTCTACAGACTCATGGATTTGTTCCTTTATTTTCGTTGCTATAATTTTAGAAATGTCAGGTATGTGTCATCCATTTTCTTCTATCTTACTGTCTCCTGGATCTCTTCTGAGTAGGCTGGAGGTCTGAGACTGCATCTTGCTTCTGCAACTTGTCATTTTCTATCTTAAAATTTTTGATTTTTTTTTTTCTGTGTTGATCCTTGTAAGATTTTGTGATAGGTAGCTATATCGCTAGTATCGAGTCCTCTCTAGGAAAAATGTGCTCCTCAGGGATGAGTTCTATTTGTAAGAGGTTCTTGGCTGTGTCTGTTCCAAGATCCTACCTTCCTAGTTAATTAAGAATGAGGTGCTTGTTATCTGTTTGGTTCAGTCTCCCGTTCTTTGGTGCTGGGCTGTGGTGAGGTTATTATGCCAGAACTTCCCAGCATTATTACACAAAGGAGAAAAATTGACTATAACTGATATGACATCCTAGCTAAAGTAAAACAATTAGCAATAACAACAGCATCAAGCACAGTTTAGAAACAAACTGTGGTAGGTATTAATTTTGTGCCTTAAACCATAGGAGAAAAATCTATAATTACGTAAAAGAACTGATTGTAAATTGGGAGCTTATATTCAAAGTGTTAGAGGGTTTTACCTAGTGGTCGGGAGATTTAAGAATAGTGGATAAAACAAAGATAACTGAAAAGAAAATAGAAGTAAGGCTTGAGGGCAGAGTATGGGCACACAAACTTTGGGGAACTAGAGGAGAGGGCAGAAGAGAAAGAACGAGGCAGTAAACAAGGGATTATCTGAACTTGGTCTCTGGGTTTGAGAGTTAAGATTAGTTTTCTGTGGCTGGAGTTCTCTCCAGCCATTTAGAAAACAGAGGGAAAAATAAAAGAGAAAAGAGAAACAAAGCAAACGGCAAAAAAAGAATGCTGTGTGTCTTTGTCCCCAACCACAACGCTGGTTCACTTAACTTACCACCTGTTGGCTTGTATTGTTATTGTTGCTCAGACTTTTTATTTATTTATTTTAATTTTTTATTTTTTGCTTCAGAATTTTCATGCCTCTAGTCCCACCTGTCCATCCTGTGCACGCTAGTTGGGACCCTCCTCTGTCGCTGGCATTCCCATTGGTCTTTGGGCCTTTCTACATGATTCACCTCAGTTCTGGTAGCAGTGAAGGCAAAGGCTATCCTCTGAGCCTTCTGATGTGGTTCACCTGGGTGCCGTGGCAGTGGATATGGTGATGGAGGGGCTGCCCCTCTCCTACTTTGATATCACTTTATTAGATTCTACATATTATTGAAATGTATTTTAGAAAGCATGCAATGTTTGTCTTTCTTATCCTGGATTATTTTGTTTAACATGATGATAATCTCTGCTTCCACCCATTTTTCCCGATTGATATTATTTTATTACTCTATCATTAAACATTCCATTTTTATTCATTTCACAGTTTACAGACATTACACTGTTTCAAGATTATCTATTAAGCTACAGTAAGCATGATATGCAAGCATCACTCTAGTATGATGACTTTAGTTTTTTGTGCATATACTGGCATGTAGCATACTTACATGAAATGGCAGCTATACTTTTAGTGTTCTGAGGAACTTCCATACTGATTTCCATAGTGGCTATACAAATTTATGTATCCAGCATCAGTGTAGAAGAATTTCTTAACTTGGTCATCCTTGGCAGCATTTAGTATTTTTAGTATTCCTTTTTTATCATTACACATTTCTTTATTTTAAAGAGAATAAAAGAAACCAATAACAAAATAACAACATAGACAAAAAAAAAGCAAAAACAATAAAAATGATACAGGGTTTCAAAATAGAATGATAAAAATTAACAGTGGTTGTTATATTACACATTGTTACATTCAACTAAGTTGCTCAGATTGCCAGATATAACAATGCAAGATTGATCAAACCATTAAAAAATATAAAAATAATTTTAAAAAACATTAGAAATGACCCAGAACTTCACTAGACAAGATGGTAGGAATTCACCAATGGTTGTTATATTACATATTGTTGTCTTCAAATTAGTTGTTCCGATTACCACATATAAGTATGCAAAATTGGTCAAAAAAATCTAAGCATTAACTGTTCCTTTCAATAAACCACTAGACATCAGCAGTACAATTATCCCAGCCATATATATTCCCTTCTTTCTTTCTCTTTTTCCTCTCCCCGATCCCAGCTGTTCCCTCTCCTGAGCAATTTCCTTGTCCTTCAAAATATCTATTGTACATTTTTGGTATTGATCATAGCTATTCTGACTAAAGTGAGATAGAATCTCAATGTAGTTTTTAATGGAAAAAATAAAACAATATTTCATAACAAAATAATAGGAGAATAAAAATAGTTAATATACTGTGTATTGTTATCTTCAAAGTACTTGCTCAGAGTAAAAGATATAAGGATAAAAAATTTTCCAAACAATGTTAGCACAAACCTTTCTTTGCAGTGAACCAATAGAAACTAGTAGTAAAACGATACGTTTTTCTCCTTTCCCTTTTCTTCCTTTCCCTTTTCCCACCCTAATTCCTCTTTCCTTTTGAACAATTCCTTCTCATTTCACAATATCTATTGTACACTTTGGTCTGTATTTATTCTTTCAGTTTCTCACATCAGTGAAACAATACAATATTTACACATGTGAGCTTAATTAATTTCACTTAAGAGTATGGTGTCAAATTGTATTAATTTACCTATAAATGTCTCAAGTTTATCCTTCTTTCTGATTGAGTAATAGTCTCTTGTATAAAAAGGCCACATCTTTTTTGTCCATTTCTTTGTTGATCGGCATTGCTGCACCACATGGCTTTGTTTCTGCATCTTCTGTTTTATTCCACTGATACAAATATCTATTTTTATGTCAGTACCATGCTGTTTTTGTTACTGTGACTCTGGAATATATTTGGAAATCAAATATCATGATATATCCAGCATTAGTCTTTTTGTTCAGGATAGTTTTGCCTATTCTAGTTCTTTTGTGTTTCCATATAAATTTTAGAATTTCCTTCCACTTTTGTAAAGAATGTCATTGGTATTTAAGGGTATTACAAAGAGTCTACAGATACTTTTTCCAATAATGTGGCCCTTTTAATAATTAGTTCTGCTTGTCCATGAACTTGGGATGTCTTTCTTTATTCTAGTGTTTTCTTTAGGCTCTTCCTTCATAGTTCTATTTTCATTAATGTCCTTCACTTCATTGGTTAGGTTGATTCCTAGGTAATTTTAAAACTATGGTGAATAGGATTATTTTTCTGGTTTTCATTTCAGTTGATTTATTATTGGCGTATAGCAAAGCTACTGAATTTTATATGTTCATTTTATATTCTGTGACTTTGCTGAATTTGTTTGTCAGACCTAAAAGTCTTCTGGAGAACTTTTTTAGAGTCTCATAAGTAAAGGATCATTATGTCTACAATTAAGAATAGTTTGGTGTCTCCCTTGCTTGTTTGTATTTATTTGTTTCTCTTATCTAATTGCTCTAGTTAAAATTGCAAGTACCATATTGAACAGCAGTGATTAAAATGAACACTTTTGTCTCAGTCCTGATTATAAAATAAATGTTTTCAGATTTTCCTCATTCAGTATGATGTAGACTGTGGATATACACTTTCATATACAGACATTATTATATTGAGATAAATTCCTTTCCCACATAGTTGCTTTAGGACTCTTATCATGAAGGTATGTTGAATATTGTCAAAAGCTTTTTTTTGCATCAATTGAGATGGCCATGTGATTTTTATCCTTGATCCTATTTATGTTGTATGCTATTTTTATTTAATTTCATAAGCTGAAAATTCCTTGCAACCCTGGAATGAAACCAACTTAAATATGGTATATAATCTTTTCAACCTTGTGTATAGATTAGTTGTGATTGTACTATTTTTATGCTAATTGGTGTCTGTTTGTTAATATGTTTTTGTACTTTTATTTTTTTTAAATAAAAAAAATCTTTTCAATGTGTTGTTGAATTCTATTTGCAATGATTTCTGCATTTGTGTACATAAGGATATTGGTCTGTTTTATTTTTTTCCTGAGTCAACCTCTATTTTGGTATTAGGGTCACATTGGCTTTATAGAATGACTTTAGAAGCATTATTCCCTTTTTATAGGTGTTAGTTCTTGAGAAGTCTGATAAAATTCAGGAGTCTATCTGATCTTTGGATTTTCTCTGTTTAGAAACTTTTTATTACTGCTTCAGTCCCATTGTGTGTTATTAATCTGTTTAGATTTTTATATCATCTAGCTTCAATATTGATAGATTGATGTGTCTAAAAGTCTATCCATTTCCCAGTTTACTGTCATTGAAATACACGTTTTCAAAATAGTCTCTAATTATCCTCTAGACTTAAGTAGGACCTTTTATAATATTCCACTTTTATTAATTTGTGTTTTCTTTATTTTTTAGGGACTTTAGCTAAGTCTTCGGCTCTTTGACCAAGTGACTTGAGTTTATCAATCTGTTTTGGGTTTTTTGGTTGTTGTTTTTTCTTTGCCAAACTCCAGGTGGCTATGTCTTGGGGCTGTGTTGGAACAGTGACCATCCTGTGTGCTGGGTTTCTGAGGGCCTAAGCTCTGGGCTTTGCTTCCGTCATCACGTGTGATTCTGGCAGAGATTCCTTTTCCACCTTAGGCAGCAGCTCAGGAGTTAGCAGGCACAGTGAGTAGAATTATAGACAGTGTAGTCTTATCCAATCCCAGTTGACTGCCAGGGAGCTCCCCTGTCCTCATTATTGTCTACCATTATGTGACACCTGGCATTGGCTTAGCAAGATGCTTAACTAGATCTTCTGACTATCCAAAAAACTCTCATTCATAGTATCTACACTGAGCTACAAAGGTATGTCTGTGTTCTAATTTCCAAAACTTTTGAAGGCGACTTTCTCTGGATAAAGTATCTCCTCTGATATCATTAATAATCTCAAAATGAGCCTACCTTGGGTTACTCTGGTTTCTCTAAATACAGTTACACATGTCCTTAAAAAGATACACATGGAAAATAGGAGGAGTCATGTAAAGACTTGAGTGGAGACTGCAGTATTGTATCCATAAGACAAGGATGCTTGGGGGGACCAGGAACTGCAAGAAGCAAAGAGGAACCTCAGTCAGGTCTGTGCCCTGGGATCTAAGTGAAGAAGAGCTTGAAGGAAAATGGATAGTTGCAACATCTGCATTAAAAAGAAGAAAAATCTGACATCAATAACCTCACCTTCTATCTAAAAGCAATGGAAAAAAATAATGTAAATTCAAAGCAGAAGACAGAAGTAGATAATGAGAGTTAAAGTAGAAATAAGTGAGGTAGGGGGTAGAAAGTCAATACAACAGAGAAACTCTTTTGTTGTTGTTATCATATGCTAACAAATTACACAACCCAGACCCACTGAACACACTGCTAGGAAAACTTAGGCTACTCAAAATAATTCAAGAATAAATAAACAATCTGATTGGACCTACAAGCAATAGGATTAGTAACCAAAAGACTTCCTACTAAGAAAGCATAGAAACAAATGACAAACAAACTCACTGGTAAGTTCTTCCAATGCCCAAAGTAGTATTAACATAGCACACCACAAACACTTTCAAAAACAAAAGAGGAGAAAACTTTCCTAATTCACTCTGTAAAGCCAGTATTAGCCTGACACTAGAGCCACAAATATTACATAAAAATGAAACTATGGCCAACATCTTTTGAGATTATAGAAGCAAAAACTGTCAAGAAAATACTAGCAAATAAAAATAACATATATGAACAATCATATATCCTGACCAAATGTGGTTTATCCTAGTAACATAAGGTTGTTTTAATACACATATAAATCCACATATGTAATATACCATATTAATAGAACAAAGGACAAAAACCATGGGAAATCTCAATGTATGCATAAAAGCACTTGAGTTTTTAGAATGCCATAAACTAGTAACAGCAGAAAACTTCCTCAATATGTTAAGGTACAACTATGAAAAAATCTACAGCTAATATTACACTTGCTAAAAACATGAAAACTCCAGTCCCCAAATCAAGAAAAAACAGAGGCTGCCCATGACATCATTTCCATTCAGGTGGCCCTGGAAGTATTTTCCAGGGTAAACAGGTGAGGAAAAGAAATGAAAAGGAGCAGATTGGAAAGAAAAATGTAAAACTGTATCTACTTGTCTCTGACATGATTTTGCATGTAGAAACTTCAAAATAGTACATACATACATATGTCCAAGATTTTGTAAATTAGTTATTCCAAACAAGTTCAATATCTAAAAATTAATTAATTTTATTTCTACAAGTTATCAATAAATAATGTAAAACTGAAATTAGGAAGGCAATCACATTTATAACAGCACCAAAGAATAAAATATTGAGGAATAAATTCAGCCAAGAAAAACCAAAATGTGTATGCTGAAATTAAACAAAACCTAAGTAAATGAAAAAACACTTCAAGTTCTTTTTTCTGAAAACAATCTCAATTCCCCAGTCAGAAGAATCAGAGGGGATCAAGAAATGAAATCCGACAATATGCTGTGTATAAGAAACACATTTAACTCAAAAGGAAGTCCATAGGCTGAAGATCAAAGGATGGTCAACAATACTCCATGAGACAGGAACCCAAAAGAAAGCAGGGTTAGCTATTCTGGCTGTAGACAATGTGAACTTCAAACCAAGAATGATCAAAAGAGATAAAGAAGGTCACTACATACTTGTCAGGGGAAAACTGCAAGAGGAAGAGATAACAATCCTAAATATCTATGCACAAAATACAGGAGCACACGACTATACAAGACACTTTGTGTTCTTGACCTGTAAGGTCAATAAGGACAAGGTAACAGTATTTCATAAGCTCACTGGCACATTCATTGCTGTTCACGTCACATCACACTGCCATTTGGGCAGAGACTAACAAGGGAGGTCTGAAAATTCATAAAGTATCATGGACCAAAAAGTAGCAAGATAATTTTGAAAATGTAGAACAAAGCTGAAGAGCTGAGTGTGGTGGCACATGCCTATATCTCAGCATTTGGAAGGCTGAAGCAGTAGAATCACTGTGATTTGATGCCAGCCTGGGCTATATAGTGAATTCAAAGCCATCCTGAACTATACAATGAGACCCCACCTCAATTCTCCCCCAAAAGCTGAAGGGCTGGATTTCAAAATGGCAGCATAGCTGGTATCATCAAAGCTGTGCTACTACTGTTTAAGAAAACAAAATCTTGCTGGACAGGCACAACAAGAAATGGAGATGGCAGGCAATGGACTCGATGGCCTTGATATTGAATTAGGCATATCACAAATTTCAACAATAGAAAGATTAGATTGGTTTTAAAAGGAGAGAACATCAGGTATGTATGTGACAATATGTGAGAATGACCATTTGTGTTCTCAGCCTTATAAGGAAAGTAGAGCTAAAGAGTATTTTTAAAAGTAGTTGCTGCAAAAATTCCACATTTAACAAAAGCTATAAACCTACACAGTTAATTAACTTTCTTTATGAAAAGAAAGTTAATTAAAAAAAAATAGCCTGAGAGAAAAGACAAATTGAACTATAGCAAAATACCAAATAAAATGGCAGCAGATTTCTTAGTCATACAATGGCGTCCAGAAAGCAGTGACATATTTCTTAAGGCTCAAAAGAAACATCGATCAACTTTGAATGTTACCTCCATTGAGACTATATTCGAGGAATGAAAATAAAAGAAAAACTGAAAGGAATTGTTGCTGCTCAATAAGAATAAAAGGGTCACTGCATCAGGAAGAAGAGCAAACAGAACCTCAAAATATGTGAAAAATAAAGGGATGAAAGAAAGAAAGAAAGAAAGAAAGAAAGAAAGAAAGAAAGAAAGAAAGAAAGAAAGAAAGAAAATAAGTGAATCCACAATCACATTTAAGAACTTTATTCTTTTTTAGCAACTAATACAACTTACCAAACAAAAATTCATCAAACACATGGAAGATCTGAAAATGGCAATGAACCATCAAGACCTAAGTGATGCAAGTAAGCACTACAGCCAGGACAGCAGGATACACCCTAGTTACCTAGGTAGACCACATCTTGGCACAAAAACAATGTATTCTACATTCTATAATACAAAACAAAACAAAACGAGACTAAGAAAACTGAAATTCTGCAGTGTGCATTTTCTAACCATAATAGAATCAACATAGAAAGTAATCTCAGAAGGACAGGAAAAGCTTATCTGAGCACTTGGAAATAAAACACAGTTCTTTTTAAAATGACATCAATCAAAGACACACTCTCAAAGGAAAAAAATAATAATATAAACAGTGGCAGGAAGATGATACCACTTAACCTATGTGGATGCAACCAAACCAATAGTGGCAGTGCATTTACACCGCTGCATAGTTGCGTTAGCAAAGAGAAAAGTTTCACAGCATCAGCATCTCTGTGTCAAGATGCCTGAAAAATGTTATCAAACTAAAATTAAAGCAAATAGAAGAAGGGAATAGTAAACATATAATGAATGACACATAATATAAACACTAAAGAGCAGAACTCAATGAAATTAAAGGGAAAAGTAAAGAAGAGCTTTCTTCTTTGAAAACTTTATTGAGAATTGAAAATACTCAAGCAAAATAGCAAAAACAAAGAAAAGAAACATTATTCACAACCAAAGAGTTAGACATTAGATTCTGCTAATAGATCCTGCAGTCACTAAAATCAGGGAAAACTATGATCAATATATGCTAATAAATTCAATAATTTAGAAGAAACAAATGAATTTGTTAGAACACATTTTACTCTCTTCCTGGAACTACTTTGACAAGCTTCCACAAACTTAGTTGCATAAAATAGTGCAATTATTTTAATCTCACAATTTTTAAGATCCGAAGGATGAAATAGCTCTCAATAAGTGAAAATTCAAGAGGTCAGATGGGCTGGTTCCTTCTGAAGGGTTAGTGCTGGCAAACCTTTTACGAACAGAGGCCAAACTGCAACTCAAAGCCCACTTATTTATCACAAAGGGACAACGCTACAATTAAACCTGAACACTGAGACTCTAGCTTAGAAAAAAATGACTCAAACATTAACATATTTTGTCTTAAAAATACAATAATAGCTTTTAATAATGCAAACAGTTTTTAATTGAAAAGTAAAAGTTTGCACTTGGTATGCTTTCCTACAAATTAGTGTGAACATTGACGTCATATTTGTGCTGATAATTTGTCAAACGTGGGCTTATAGTTATTAGTTGGAGAGCAACACATGCAGCACTCAGGTCATCTCAGGTCAAATCTCTTTCTTGTATCAGATTTGATATAATTCAGAGCTGAAAACAGCTGCTCACAACATAAGATGACCCAAGCAAAGCAAGAAAAGCAATTATAAGTGCTTTCATTGACTTAAAATTATTAGCAGAGAATTCCACACTTTAAGGATTTCTTTTTCAGCACTACTAATTTGTGATCCCTCCACACTGTCTTCTCTATTTTCCCAAGTGTTGCATGAAGGTCATGAAACTTATTTTTTTGGATAGAGCTTTCTTCAAATTCCAAAAACTCCATTTCTATATTCCCAAAATCTAACCAATGTAAGCAAGAAAGGTCAAGTTCCTCAAATTTGGCTTTATCTGAGGAAGAAAACACAGAGTTGTCTCCATGTTATGGAACTATTAAAATCTGTTACTAACATTCTCCTTTGCAGCTGCTACAATGTCAGAAAATTCCTTGTAGAGTTCCTGATGGCTATGGGATTGCCTGAAAATATTGTAGAATTTTCTAAATGCATTTTTAGATTTAGAAAATATTTCAGCTGCCCACTTTGAAGGTCTCTTTGAAAAACCTGAAGTTTTCTCTCATATCTTTTTTTTAAAGAGAATTTCTTTTTAAAAAGAACAACAGCAAAATGGCAACATAGACAGCAAAAACAGTAAGAATGATATAAGTTTCGGAACAAAATGATAGGGATTAACAGTGGCTGTTATATTACATATTTTTATCTACATGGAAGGTGGTCAGATTACCAGATGAAAGGATGCAAGACTGATCAAACTATTAAATAGAATAAAAATAAAAACAGAAGTTATAAACGATAGTTTCACCATCTCATATCTTTTTATATCATAAATCATCCTTTTTACTGTTGTCCCTGAATATTGTAGTTCTTTGTTCAATACACTGAGGTGTAGTGTAAAATCTGTTAAAGAGCACGCAAGCACACACACACACACACAAACACACACATGCACACACACGCGTGCACATGCACACACATGCATACACACGCACACACACACACAAATGTGTGCACACACAGGAGGTTGCCAAACCAGGCTGTGTCAGTGAGCACTAGATATTCCTGCCCTTTCTCATTCAGAAACTACCTGATTTTGACCAAGCAGGCTACAAATCTCTCCAGGACTTGTCCTCTGTTATCCACCAAGCATTATTGCACATAAGGAATTACACTCTACCTAAACCTCATCAAGAAGTACTAGAAACAGTGGAAATTTAAGAACACAAGCCATGGTATAATTCAGCTGAGAGTATCATATAATGTTTTGCTGCTTTCTCTGACACAATGAACTTCTTAATGTATAATACAATCAAACTGAGTGGATGTTTTACTTCTTTAACAGGGAATTGTATGAAACCAGAGGTTGCCCCACCATGCAAGGGGTCCTATGTATAGTAATCAAAATCACTTTTTCTGGTCTCATGTATTATGACAAAAAAGCCTCTGTCACAGCACTGTAAACATCCATCCCCCGTGTTCTTCCTGGCAAAGACACCAGGTTCACCAGCTCTTCTCTCATTATGTTACCAATAGCATAATGCAAATTACTGCTGGCCTTGTATGATCATTTGTCTCTGTGCTTTCAGGCAAGCACATGAAGTAACAGCGGACCTTTCACAAGTCAGTAGTGAGCTGAGTTACTAACTCACTTGCCATGCGAAGGGCTCAGTCTTCAAATAGTATTTCTGATAAGTGCCATCTCAGAAATGCACTGCATAATTTTATTTTGGGGGGACATCATGAAAAGGAAATTATTACCATGTTGATAAAAGCCTCATCAGAGAGGGGCTTACCATGTTTTGCTATTTGAAAATTTGAAAGCTAGTAGCTGTCAGATGATTTATTTTAAAAAGATAGTTGTAAAAACTAAAATACTGGGAATGATATTTCCTCAATTTCCCTTCAAGAAACTCTTCAGTTTTACCAAGATCAAAAACATTTTTGTGGTTGGTATTAAATTGTCATCTGATGCTTGATGTCAGATACACAACACTTTCAGTGCACAGAATACACATCACTTGCCCATTGCATTGAATCACTCCACATGATTTTGTCCAGGTATCTTGGAATGATTTCTACTGTCTGTTTTCAGTTTTGCTTTTCATGCTATAGGCATTTTCTGGTGTTCAACACTTGGAGTCTACAAAATCACACATTTTTTTAAAAATGAAGCACCCAATACAAATCTCTCCCAATATCAAAATTACTAACACTAGCAGTTATCGTCAAAAACTGGTATCTTGGTTTCTTTTCTGGCATTGCCAAGACAAAATAACTGATGCCCAAAATTAAGGAAGGAAAGTTTTATTTAGCTCAGAGTTTGTAGAGATTTTAGTTCATCCTTGGCTGGCTCCAAGGCAGAGTGGCCCATGGCAGAGGGCAAAAGTTCATGGCAACAGAAATCAGCAAAACCAGCAAAAGTACAAGTGGGAGAACATGCCTCCTTTCCTCCCTTATATTGTAAACAAGCTATGTCCTACCCAGGAGATGCGTAGCACTCACATAATCTCCACACCCTCCTCTTGCATAGGCTCAGGATGAATACAAAGTAAGGACCCTGACACCCTGCTCATTTACTTAGTTAACCTTCTAAACTTCTCAAGTTGACAATAAACAACATCCTAGAGTCATAAGAGCATGTCCTTTTCACCTGAGGATGTCTAACTGCTGAATTAGTTAAGCTTCTAGACTCCTCAGACTGATACAGTGTATCCACCACAACATTTGGATATTCCCTGCATCAACAATCTATAGCCCTGATTCTCAGCTGGAGTTCCTTTTGAATTTGCTGACCACTATCACAAGGGAACAATATTCCACTGACCACCAGCTTTTGGCGTACTCTGAAGAAGGCATCTGAGCGCATTTCCTGCCTTGTAGGGGCTTCTGCTAAAATCATAGACAGTCCAAACAAATATATATATATATATATATATATATATATATATATACACACACACACACACACACACACACACACACACACAAAATGGCACCTAAGTTCATGAATTTGATTCTTTCCATGACTTTGATTGCAAATCGAGTTGGTCAAAAACAAAATCAAGTGCAATGGTTAAGGTCAATGTTGACCTTATGGAGAAATTTGATTCAGTTCTCATCCAGCTCATTTCCTTGTCTTCTGTAGTCCATGGTTTACAGTTTCTTCAACTTCAAAGACAGCAGCATTGCTCAGGGGACTCCCTGCTGCTGTGTTGGTTGCATTTTCCTGCCTCCCTCTTTCATGTCTTCAGACTGCAGAGTACTCAGGCTCACCTGGATGTCCCACAGCGTTCTCCTTATTTTAAGGTTGGATTAACTGTATCTAAGGTTGCATTTGAACTCTATCCAGCGTCTTAATTTGCCTTTGCCATGTATCCTAATATATGCCAAGGTTTGGGGAATTAGAATGTAGATAACTACCATACCCACAAGCTATCAAAATAAATAGATAATCTGTATAGTCCTGTAACCTTAAAGAACTGGAATTAATAATTGACATGTTCCCAAAAATAAATCTCTGGACTCGGATGGTTTTACTAGGGAATGTGACCAAATCTTCAAAGAATTAACACCAATTTTACACAGTCTCTCTCAGAAAAGAGAAGAGGAGGGAACACTTACCAACTTGTTTTATAAGGCAACTATTACCTTGCTACCAAAATTAAGTATAGTACACAATAAGGAAAACTATAGGGCATAATCTCTCATGAGCTTAAATTATTAGCAAATCAAGTAAAAACATGAATAAAAATAATATTCAAAATGTATGAGAACAAGGCTGATTTAATATTGGAAAACCAACTAATGCAGTCCACAATCTAAAAGAGAAAAATGATCTACTCATAACAATAGAAAAAGCACTTGATAAATTCAATATTCATGCATGATAAAGAAAAAACTCTCAGCAAACGAAGAACACTGGAAAATTACACCAACTTGATAAAGCACATCTACAGAAAAAATCCCTACAGCTAACATCATATTTAATTATGAAACTTTCCCTCAACATCAGGAAAAAATGTGGAAGTCTGCTCTCACCACTCTGAAAATAGTGCTGAGGTTTCTGATCAGAGAAAAATGTGAGGAAAGAAAGAAAAAGCATCCATGTTGGGAAAGAAAATATAAACTAGTGTCACTTACAGTGACATGACTGTGTGTTCAAAAAAATAAAAATACTAAGAAATCTACCAACATGTCCTGTATTAAGTTGGTTTAGAAAGTCCAAAGGATATAAAAAAATACACTCGAAATTACTTTCATTTTTTATATACCAACAAAATATTCAGAAAATGAAGCTAAGGTCACAAATGCTAATTATAATCCAAGGAAAATAGAATATTTAGGTAGATCTGCATATGAAAATTGCAAAATGATAACACTGGTAATGTTGAAGGAATGGAAATCCAACCCATGTACTCCTAAATATACCCACTGATGCATCACATCAGAAAATATACCTTACACTTCAGAGGAAGGGAAGAAATTTAACTTCCATACTAATAAGTGAAATAAATCAGACTCACATGTAAACATCATACTGTCTCCTGGGTGTAAGAAACTGAAAGAATAAATCAAACAGATAGTTTTAATTTCTCCAAAGTTCTCTTTACATAGAAAATTCACTCATTCATTCATTTTTGTGTTCTATCAATATTTGCTCACATTCGTTCATATAATATATGCTATGAGAAAATGACAAACCTGGGAGGCATTACGGCTGAATAAACTAGGTACACAGTGATTATGTTCACCATTTTCTATTGTACAAAGAAATATCTGAGATGGGGTAACTTATGAAGAAAAGCTTACTTTGGCTCTTGGCCCTGACTGAGGTCAGGGCTGGATCACGGGATGACCTCCTTGCTGGCAGAATCTGTGATACATGGGCTGGGCACAGAACTCAGCCGCAGAGCTCCTGCCTGGCAAGCATGTGGTCCTGAGTTTGATTCCCAGTACCAAAAAGAAAAACAAAAACAAAAAAAGAATCTGCGATGCCTTGGAAGAGCATCACATGTCAAGAGAGGAAATGTGTTTGTGTCTGTGTCTGTGTAGTGCAGTCACTCTCTCTGCTTATAAATCCACGAGTTCGAACGTGAGGACTGCACCCTCATGACCTCGTTTGCTCCTGCCCACCTGCTGAAGGCCCCACCTAGAACACCTTAGTCTAATAGAATTTCTACCCTTAGCTCCTCACAATGAGGAAGTAGCTCCCACACTGGAGCCCTGGGGAGTACTAGGACCATGTCCAACCCATTGCAGTAACAAACCAACCTCAAGAAAACCATGCTTTTCCAGAAATGTAACTGCACTCTCAGAAAATCAGTCTTTGTATAACTAGTCCAAGTTTTATTAATATAAACAGAAGCAGTAAACAGTATATGATAATTTTATATATCTATTTTTTAACCCAAACCACAATTGATAGATTTACTTTGATATAAATGTCTGCGTATATTTCACTAAATTTCTCTTCTGTGATTGTTTTAAAACTCTGGCCATATCCTAGTAAAAAGATAAATCATTTTCTACTTTTTACTAAACTTTTTTTCAGAACAGCTACTGTATATTCCAGACATCAAAGATAGAAGATGCAATCTTCCCTTGCCTGAGAATTTTTACTCATGTTATCCTTTTTTAATTGCCTTTATAAAAGGTTTCAAAATATTCTGTAAATGAGAGCAAAATAACTCCTTATTCATTTCCACCTAGTTTAATCCAATTAGACTTAAATTAGTTAAGTGATCTGCTTCTGTACATGTAGTCTAATATTATGGAAAACCATAATGAATCAAAAGAACTTGAAGGGCCAGGGATCTAGCTCAGCAGCACAAGCACCTGCCTGGCAAGTGCAAGGTCCTGAGTTGGATTACTTTCTTCATAAACAGGAAGCTATGTACTGTGGGACTAGAGAGAAAACATATAAGCTCAGTATTTAGATAAGAAGAATATATACTTGTTATGGTTGATACATTGTGTCAACTTGAGGAGTCTAGAGGTTTGGCTGAGTGACTCAGCAGGAAGCCAGGGTGCTTACTTTGTTACATCCAGAGCCTGTGGAAGTGGAGGGCATGGAGGTTATGTGAGAAGTACACACTCCCTGGGTGGGGGTAGCCTGTTTACAATGTAAGGGAAGGAAAGAGGCTGCTTGCAGCCATTCCTCCCTTTTGCTGGTTGTTTTTGCTGTGCTCTGCTGCCAACAACATTTGCCCTCTGCCATGTGCCACTCTGCCTCAGAACCAGCCAAGTATGGACTGAGACCTCCACAAACTGTAAGCTAAACAAACCTTTCCTTCCTTAACTTTGGGCGTTGGGTATTTTGTCTCAGCAACGAGAGAAAAGTAACCAAGACAATACTCATTAATCAGAAAGTCTTGACAGATGAGAAAAGGTATAAGGGCTTAGATGGAAACAATGGAGGAGACGAGTAAAATTGGTGACGCTCGTTTCCATTTCGAAATGTTCAAAGGCTCTGCAGTTAAGACTTGGGGTGGATCATCAGTTAATGTCTCTCCTGCCCTGTTCCTGCTGAGGCTTCATGAAAACAGGAGAGTCCTAAGGGTGGAATAAATGTGAGCCCCTGAGGAATTCTTCAGCATCTCCGTCACAGCAGAGGAGGTTCTTTCCTCTCACCAGACCAGGGCTCTTGTCAACACCTTTAGAACTCACTCATTAGCAAAAATGCCTCCAGCTACGCGTATGTGCCAGAAAGCACTGACCACCTGGCTGGCAGCTATGTCCTCAGCCCACAGCCCTTCTGAAGGAATCCTGATTTCTGCCCCATCAGAGCCTACCTGGCCTTTAACTACGGAGGAAGAAGTATTCACCAGCTCTCCAGTATCAGATTTCCTGCACTTTCTGGCATCTCCATACTGTTACACACACACACACACACACACACACACACACACACTCACTCCCTCATGCTAACCATGAGAGATTTGAAGCTTGTTGTTCTAAATGTACCTTGTGCTATACTTCGGCCAGCACTCTGCATTCTGTGAATGCTGATCCCTTACATAGTCCCTCGGCCCCATGTCCTTCTGTTGACCTGTACTTTCTTATCCCTGCTTCTTCTCAGTGTGGACACACACATTCCAATTCTAAATCCTGGAATTAATAGGACACTGTATAGAAATTCTACTTTATCCTCTAATTTTGCAAAAACAAATCTATTTGCCTCAACTGAAATCTGGCACTTTTCTCCAGGTGTTGCTTCCCCACAACCCTAGAGAAGGGTGCCTCCAATTCTCCCACATGCTTCATCCCCCACAGCCAGTGAGCGCCTTAGGCGAGGAGTAGTTTTCGGCCCTATTCTGAGTGCCCTGTCATCACTGCAAACGTCTGTGGTCCCTGTCTCAAGCTCAGGCAACTGGCCAGAGCATCCTTTAACCCTGTCATCCTGCCCCTGAGGCCCTTGTTTTTCTCCTGAGGTAATGAAGCCTGCAGTCAACACTAGCGCCCCAAACTCTGCAGCGATCTGCAGCATCTCAAGAGGGACAGAGATTAGAAGACCCAGGACAAGTGAAGCCTAAAGACCTTCACCTATAGCCTGTG
This sequence comes from Dinomys branickii, assembly GCA_004027595.1. Classification (NCBI taxonomy): domain Eukaryota; kingdom Metazoa; phylum Chordata; class Mammalia; order Rodentia; family Dinomyidae; genus Dinomys; species Dinomys branickii. The sequence continues at coordinate 26,011 of PVLD010008500.1, forward strand.
TCACCCAGCCCCAAAGCAAGCCCTGGCCCATGTCACCTCCTGGAAATGCTCCTCAAAACATGCGACAAACCAATAGTTATTGTCAGATATCACTAGATATTAAGCGTCTGTCAAATGACTGAGATCTCTATTCTAGAAAGAAAATAGCATGACTTTTTGCGACTTTTTAGTGACTTTCTTGTGACCTCTTCTTATCCTAATGACCTACAGGGTCTCTGAGACTTTGTCCACCTTCTTTCCTAGCAACTATGGCTGATCACTCCATTTCCTACCCAGTCTCCTTACCTGTCCAAACTACCTTTCAATGTGCTAAGCTGATGCCACTGCTCCCACTTCATGAAAAATCGATACATAGTTTTTAAAGCCTTATGATCATATTAAAGTGTTAAAACCCCACAGATAGAGATAGATAGATAGATGATAGATAGATAGATAAATATAAAGATCTATAGTATTACAGGCACTAGTACTATGCAAATGGTGATATAAGACGTAATCCTTGACTTCTCAACATTTACAGCTTAGTGAGGAAGATGGCTATAAAGCGAATAGCTCAAAAATGTTGAATCAATGATTAGGAGAAGGCAAAGTGATACACATGCAAGAGCTATCATGTGTTACAATGTTGTATCTTTCTTTTCAAACTGAACTCCAAAATCAGGGAAGATTTTCTTTCACAATAATTTCTTAAATTTAACCTGAAGACTGATTTAATAAATTGAAGACAAGATAGCTGCACAGAATTCTGGTGAGCAGAACCAGCACGCTTGAAGACATAGGACAACATGGCCTGGAACTGAGCACGCAGCAGGAACTGAGTACACTTCCCCAGGGTGGGGAATGTGAGGAGGCCGCACGTGAGGAGCACACTGATCTCATCAGGGTCCGTCCCCAGCGGCCCCCCACACCAGATGAGGACTGGATTGGGTGGCTGAGATTGGGCTCAGCTCAGGAACCCTGGCGGGAGACAGACTGTGAGGTCAGTGATGGCCAAGTGCATTTCCAGAAGCCTGTGAGCTATCCACATGGAGAATTCAAGGGCTCAGAAAAGAGGCGTGGGTCAGGATAAAGATATGGATTTATTGACACAGAGGTGCTCATGAAAATACAAAGAAGGGACAAGGAAATTACAGCTGAGCTGAGAAGAGGAGAGAAGGACTAACAAAGGAGAAGTAACCCATTCTTTACTAGGTCACAGAAGGGCAGAGTATGAAGGAAAGGTGGGAGGTGGATACGTCAGGATGCAGAGGGATCCCCTGATGTGACTATCAGATACATTGCTGCTTAGCACACTAAAATACAGTAAGCACCCTGAAATTTCAGTAAAAGAATGAAGGAAAAAGTACACTGGAGTAACTAGTGAAGTCAGAGCAGAAATGAGGAATGTTACCATTACCAGTATAATTTTGTGAAGCTTGGTTTCAAGAGAAAAAAGGAAGTTAAAAAGAGAATTAGCCATGGAGTGGCAAAGGTACAAAGGCAAAAAAAAAAAAAAATGCTAATGAGATACTAACAGAAAAAAGAAAGCAGGTGGGAGATGGGATGACTGAAATATTCCCTGGATGGAAGAAGGGACCACTACTTACCCATAAGGAAAGAGAAGACATTCAGTACAGCCTTCCAAGAAACAGTACAGACATCTGAGAAATAGTTGATTTAACTCTTGTCTAAAAGTTTTAATTAACTCAGTGAAACAGGAAGGGGATGAGGGAGGAGATTATGAGGGTACAGCAGGGGAATCTAAACCGGGGAGGCGCTGACCATTAGAAGCCATGGGTGAGTAGAAAAGAGTACCCCTTTGTCAGCATTGTTTTGTCTGCTCTCTGCAGAAGACAGATCTACACAGGTACAGGAAATTTGTTTTATTGTCTTCCATCCAGTTGAAAACTGACTTTTATCTACTCGTAGACCTTTTGTGTTGTGATCTCTGAGATCTTTGGCAAGGCTCTTGTTGTATCCTCGTTCTTACCAATGCCGCTATCAGATTAGCATTCAGGACTCTAATGACTCATCACAGCTTTACAGTGAGGGGCAAGGTGAGGGCAGCTGGCAGGCATAACCCAGGGGCAAACACTTCCCATTCTCCTTGCTGGGCAGTGTTTCCTCGATTACCTTGTGGTAGAGGTCTAGGAATTGAGAGCTCTAGGGGTGCTTTAAAAATAGCTCTTGCCGTGAATAATGCCACAAGTCACCTGGTAAGGTAAGGCAGGGGAGGGACACAAGGCATAGACATTGTGACAGAGTCCCTAAGGGGCAACCACGAGGGAGAGCAAGAGTGTCAACTGTCCCGGGGATGGGAGGCCCCCACCCCTGAGGCTGGTGGGCAAGCAGGGAAAATGGATAGGCAGCACTTGATATGGCTTCAAGGACTCACCACTCTCGCTCCTGACTCACATGTACCAGGAGTCCAGGAAACAATTCATGAGTCTGGGTATTTAGAACACAAATTCCAGAAGGCACAGGGGTAATGTTGCTGCAGGGGGGACTTTGATTTAAGGCTGATTTAGGAAGTTATAATGCTTCACTGATGGACATTTCCTAGGAATAGCTGGCCCAAGACCTGAGGTTAGGTAACATGACTTGAGGAAAGCAGAGGAGATCCATGCAGGAGATGGGTCTCCTGAAAAATCTTGAACCACAGAGGTGTAAACCTGCATCTACTACTTCTGAGCCCTACCATTTGACTGCAAAGCTCTGGAAAATTCACTTACTTCCACTTGCCTGGGTGCAATTCTGGGTAGGATCAACAACATGAATTTATTGTAAGAGGCTTTTCCATGTATGCAATGAATGCAACCAGAATCAAAGCAAGGCTGGTTTTTCTCATAAGCCTCCTGGGTGCTAAACAGGCTCAAACCACACTGGCAGAATTACAGCAAGGTATGGAAGCTCCTGGTAACTCCAACACTGCTGCACTGTCTTTGTTTAAGTGAGAGAAGGAGCTGGATAGGGCTTCCGGCTGATGCAGGGGAAAGTGTACAAGCATGACAGGACATTGAGGCCTGGCCTGGAAGGACATAAAGCAGAACCACAGGGAACCTTGGAGACAGGACCAACAAACTCATAAATAGGCTGCTTGTGGAGCAATTGTGCTCTGAGGTGATGTTTGTGGCTCAACTTTTTATCATCTTAGTTGTTGTAAAATGTCTTCTGCATCTACTTCCTAAAATAACTCTTTTTAATGCACAATAACTTCACAGATAAAAATCAAGGAACAAATCACATAGCTTTAGCAGTTCTCTACCCAGCCTTGGTCTGCTTTCTCTGTGTACCCCATCTGAGTTCACAACTGGCTTTTAGGGAAGGCAGGGAAAACCTCAATTCAAACAGAGAAGCACTATTGTATTATTACACCAACAACACAGGCGAGACTGCAACAAAGGGAAATTCCCAAACAAATATAAACCACATTTCACAAAGAACTCAGAGCTTTTAGGCCAAAAGTCTCACTACACATCACTGTTTATAGTACACTAGAGCTTCTACTCCTGTCCAGACTTCTCCATTTAGGGAAAAGTGGGGCTTTGGGCTTTCATCCTACAGAAGTCAACAGAGCCCATCCACCCTTCCTACAGAGTCATCAGAGGATCTGCCTCAGTTCCATAAAATCAGTTGTTTTCAAATTTGGTCCTGGGACCAGCATCACTTGGGGGCTTCTTAGAAATGCACATTATCATGTTCCATCCCACCCCTTCTGTATCAAATCTCTGGGCCGCAGTGCAGCAAATGTTTTAACAAGCTCTCCAGATAACCATGAGCCACAGTGTACATCAGGACCAGGCTTAGTCCTGTAGTTCTCAGATGCATGTTAGATCTCCCTGGGAGACTTTTCAGATACCTGTTGTCCAAGCCACTCAGCACTAGGAATCTCTAAACACCCCAGGTGACTGGCCTACGAAGCTCAGTTCCATAACAGTGTCCACTCCCCTGGCGCTGATGGTGGGGGCTGGGTTTCTCTGTGCAGAAAGAGTGACCCTGGAGCACTGCTCAGCACCACTCAGTACTGATACCTGGGGCTCAGTGAAGAGACAGCAACCACTGCTGCGAAGGAGTCTGGTCTTGGAAGGGCGGGATCCTGGATAAGGATGTGAATGTGTCTCTAGAGAAAATAGCTAGATCCTGCTGGCAGGGAAGCTCTAGGCACCAAGGATTGTTCGCCTTGCATCTGATTAGCCAAACCAAGGAAAAGGAGCAGGGACTGAGGAGCACATGAGGGACGCATTCCTCACCAGGTGTTGAGAGATAAGGAAGTAATACCAGCCCTGGACGAGAGAAGGGGGTTTGGGATTCCACCACACGGGGGACACTAGGTGAGAAACACGGGTTGCCCCCAATGTGAAGAGAGCCTGTGACTCAGGAGACTCTGAAACCCCATAAGGGGGCAAATGTCTTTCAGAGGAGCCGCACTCACTCTGATGCTAGGGTGCTGGGGATGCAGAAATCCAGAGGACACTGAAATGCCAAGATTAGAATTTTAAGGTTCACATGCAGGGCTCAGTGATACAGTGATTTGCTAATATAATTACAAATAATAGTAATTACAATCTCCTGAGTGCCTGGGAGAATTCACCCTCAGCACCACAAAAATCAGAGCAAAACATGACAAACGCAGGGCCACCGCAGACTGGGGGACCTACAGTGGGGTAGTGCTGGACAGAGGTTCTGGGAAGAATCCCTTTCATCCAGTTCGGCAGAATCTAGTTCCCTTGGATGCAGGATGAGGCCCTCATCCTCCGGGCTCCTGGGGCCCTCTGTCTGGTCTTTCCGGTTGCCGTTCCCACCTCCAGCCAGCAGTAGGTCTTGCACCCTCACACTGGGATCCCAGCCTCTTCGCAGCTCCATCCATCTCTCCGTGTCCTTCCTTTATCCTCTAATTGAACACAGTTTTCTCTGACTACGATCTGCTGTAGCTAAACTGACCACACCAAGAAGATTGATGATAATCTTGCTTCTAGACCCAAATCCTTACTTGTACCTACAGTCCCTACTGTCATATAGTGTAGCATATCCATATGTTTCAGCACTATAACGTGGTTATCTGGGGGAGTTAGTATTCAGCAACCTATATCACTGTCATATAAAACAAACTGCTGTGTTCCAGGTCTTCTTCTAATCTCTGGAAAGTACTACAGCACTAAGCTAACCTAATGAGCAACACCCACCTGCAGGGCTTATCAGGTAGTGGATGGGTCTAAATGAGTCCATGAGTACAGGTGATTAGAAAGTGATACAGCCTCCTGCTGGGACATCCCGTGTCTACTGCACTAGAGAGGCTCTGACATGTGATAGGTGCTGAGGCCTTATAATAAGATGAATTCAATTTTAGTCTATAGAAGACTCTTACAATGTTGAGACCATTTGCCCAAATCTACAGAAAAAGAATGTGAATCAAATCACATTTGACTTGGGACATAGCTCAGTGTAAAGCACTTGCCTAGCATGCACAAGACCCTGGGTTCAGTCCCCAGCACTACAAAAACAAATCATGCTGTAATATTTTACTCCGCACACAAATATCCCCTCAAAGTCCTAACACATAAGATTACATGTGCTTAGTGGAAAGAAGAACTGTAAGACAATTCAATTACTTATATCTGACTATTGTGGCCATGTGGCTATTAGTAAGGTGGTGTTTATATAGTTAATTTAGTAATATTTTTACCATTCTATTTACATTATATATTTTTATTATGTAGCAGACTAAGTAGATTGGTGGAGTACAATAGTTGAGCCCAATTTGAGATGGATAATATGAAGCAATTCATTTTCAGCTCAGGATATGCTAATGGTTCAAAATATATTAAATTTAGGTGATATGCTAAGAAATTTCAAGGCCTTCCTGAGACAAAAATTATACTCATATGTTAAAATCATGTGGGAAATTTTCACTCCTTGAAAATTACTTTCTTGCTGATAGCAATGAAATACTCCAGGAAATTATTCTTAGATGATAATTTTTTGAAGATAATAGAGTCATAAAGGCAGACAGAGCAGAGAAAGTCCCAGTTGTGGGCAAGCCATGTAAGATTTGCCCTTGGGGTGCTCCCAGGCAATGCAGAAGAGGTCACTTAAAATCCAAAATGTCAGAGGGAGGGATTTCCTAGGAAGTGACCAGAGTCTTGTGGGATGTTGGAAATGCTGCCTTTCTATCCATTAGGGTAGTAGACACAAATACGGATTAATTTGTCAAAACTTTTAAAAACGTACACTTATAATCTTAAAATTCACTGTGTTCAAATTTTACTCCAGTAAGAAAATAGCAATGTGCTTATAAGAGACAACAAGCTCTCTAAGAAAGCCATCAAGGCCACGAGGGCTCAAAAGACAGTTGTTAGTGTTTGCCCCCAGGTAGATGCATGCATGGTCCATCTTGGAAAAGCACCTCACAGAAGGGAATACAGAACTGATTGTGTGTATTTGTTTGTTGATACAGAATTCATACACATAATTCACCCACTTTTGCAAATTCACAGTATGACCACAGTCAATTTTTGCTTTACTGAATATTAATGTGTGCTTAATATCAGACATCACTTTTATTTTTTAAGTCTATTGGTACAATTTAGATATACAGAATGACCATATTTATCACAGGGAATTTGTATCTATATATGGTATATCTTGATTCCTCTATTTTTTCCCAATCGAGTCCCCTCCCTTCAACCATTCTTCCTCTCCTTATTTACAAGGCTTTGTTTCAATTTTATCCTTCATCATTTTTTTCTTTTCCCTTCCTTCCACCCTACCCCCTTCCTAGTTCCTCTTTCCTTTTGAACAATTTCTTCCTATTTCACAGTAGCTATTATACATTTTGGTCCTTATTTACTCTTTCCATTTCTTACACCATGGAAACAGTGCAATATTTATACGTGTGAGACTTATTTCACTTGAGTATGGTTTCACGATGAATCCATTTACCTAGAAATATCTCAACTTTATCCCTCTTTATGTCTGAGTAGTACTCCATTATATTTTTTAAAAATCCTTTTTAGCCATTCCTTGATAGGCATTTGGGCAGTTTATAAGATTTACCTATTACAAACTGTGCTGCTATAAACATAGGTGAACATGTTTAGCTATGTTGTATTTTTAATTCTTCCAGGAAGATACCCAAAATAGGAATGACCAGGTCAAAAGAGATCTCTAGTTTTCTGAGGAACCTCCACACTGATTTTCACAGTGATTGCACCATCCTATTCTCCCACTAACAATGAGAAGGGTCCTTTTTTCTCCAAAACTTTCATTATTGGTTGATTTCATGATAATAGCTATTCTTGCTATCTGGAATGAGATAGAATCTTAACATTGTTTTAATTTGCATTACTCAATAACCAGTGATGCTGAACATTTTTTTCATATATTTATCTGTTTTTTTATTTCTTCCTTTGAGAACGGCATATTCATGTTGGATACATATTTTGGATTGGATCTTTACATTTGGAGTGTGATTATTTTTAATTCTGTTCTAGATATTAGTCCTTTGTCTGAGGAACAACTGGCCAAAAAATTTTCCCACTCGGTGGATTGTCTTTGCATTTATGTTGATGATTTATTTTGCTGTGCAAAAGCTTTTAACAAAATGAGTTCCCAGTTGTTGATTCCTTTTACTATTTCCCATACAATCAGGGTTTTGTTCATGAAATCTTTGCCTACACCAACATCTTCATGAATGCTTCCTATTCACTCTTCCAGCAGATTTAGTGTTTCTGTTTTAAAATTTAGATCTTTGACCTATTTTGATTTTAATCTAGTGCGTAGTGATAGAGGGTCTAGTTTTAGTTTTGGGCATGTGGAAAACCAGTTTTGCCAGCACCATTTATTAAAGAAGCTATTTTTCCTCCAGTGAACATTTTTGGCACTTCTGTTAAAGATAAGGTGAGCTTGTGGTTGTTTCTGCATCTTCTAATCTGTTCCACTGATTTTCAGATCTGTTTTCTGTGTTTGTTTGTTTGTTTGTTTGGGATTTCTGTTTGTTTTGTCACTACCATGCTGTTTTTATCACAGTAGCTTTGTAGTATAATTTCAAGTAAGGGATTGTGATATACCCTGACATTCCTTTGTTGCAAAGGACTGTTTTTGCTATTCTGTTTCTTTTCTGATTTGAAATGAATTTTAGGAATGTTTTCTCTAGTTCTATGAGATATGCTAATGGTATTTTGATTGGAATCACATTAAATCTGAATAACAACTTTGAGAGTATGATTATTTTCACAGTTAGTTCCTACTGTCCATGAGCAAGGAATGTCTTTCCATTTTCTGATATCCTCCTTGATCTACTTTATCAGAGTTCTGTAATTTTCATTGTACAGATTTTTACTTCCTCAGTTAAATCCTAAATACTTTTTGGATACTATTGTGGAAGGTGTTGTTTCCCTAATTTTTCTCTCAGTGACTGTTATTGGTGTTCAAGAAAGCTACTAATTTTTTTATGTTTTCTTTGTATTCAACTATGGAACTGAATCTAGTCTTTAAATCTAGAGGTCTTTTAGTGGAGTTTTGGGGGTCTTTGTTGTAAAGCATCATGTCATCCTCAAATTATGATACTTTAACTTCTTCCCTTCCTATCTTTATTCTTTTCATTTCTTTCTCTTATCTAATTGCTCTGGTTAATGTCCCCAGAAATGTATTGAATAAGACTGATGACAGTGGACATCCTTGTCTTGTTCCTGATTTTAGAGTGAAAGCTTTCAATTTTTGTCCATTTAGTATGATATTGTCTGTAAGTTTGTCATACATAGCTTTTATCAAATTGAGACAAAGGTCACCTATTTCAATTTTCTGTAGAGTTTTTGTGACGAATGGCTGTTGAACTTTGTCAAATGCTTTTTCTGTATCTATTGAAATGATTATCTGGCTTTTATCCTTACTCTGTTAATATGGTGCATTACATTTATTGATTAGCATATGATGAATCAACCTTGCATCCCTGGGATGAATCCTAATTGGTCATGATATATAATCTTCTTGATGTTTTCCAGAATTCCACTTGCCAGTGTCTTATTGAGGATTTTTGCATCTATGTTCATCAGAGAAATTGGCCTATAGGGTTTTTTTTTTTTTTTTTTTTTGGTTGGCTCTTTCTCTGGTTTTGGTGTCAGGGTAATAGTTGCTTCCAGAAATGATTTTAGGAATATTATTTCTCTTTCAACTTCATTAAAGAGTTTTAGCATTAGGGGCCTTATATATTTTCTAAATTTCTTATAATATATCAGGTCCTGGGCTTTTCTTTGTTGGTAAAACTTTAGTTACATTTTCAATTTCATTGACTGATATTGGGATATTTAGAATTTTTATATCTTCTTGACTCGGTTTTGTCAATTCATATGAACCTAGGAATCTGCCCATTTCTTCTGTGTTTTATGTTTTGATTTCACACTTTTCATTCCTAATTGCATGGATTTGGGTATTTTCTTTCTTTTTTTGATAAGACTAGCTAAGGGTTTATCAATTGTATTTGATATGTCAAAGAACCAACTCTTAAATTCAGTGATTCTTTTGCATTGTGTTCTTTGTTTCAAGTATGTTAATTTCTGCTCTTATCTTTGTAATTTCCTCCCCTGTACAGGCTTTACATCTGATTTGTTCTTGTTTTCCTAGAAGTTTGAGGTTCAACATTAAGTTGTTTATTTGAGCTCATTCAGTTTTCTGATGTGATAATTCACCACTATATACTTCCCTCTTAGGAATGCTTTCATTTTTCATCCCATAGTTCCAGTACATTTTAATGGCATTATCATATCATTGTAAATACTCTTTGATTTCTTCTTTAATTTTCTCTGTGAACCATTGTTTATTCAGGAGGATGTTAATTTCCACATGTTTATGGAGTTTGTATACATTCCTTTGCCATTGATTTCTAATTTCACTGCAATAAAGACAAATTATATGCATGGGATAATTTCAATTCCTCTGCATTTACTTAAGGTTGTTCTATGGGCTAGTATGTGGCCTATTTTGCAGAATGTCCCATGTGCATCTAATAAGAATGTGCATTGTGATGTTGTGGAGTTGTACACTTGTTGACATCTAGTAAGTCCACTTGTTCACAGACTTGGTTTATTTCTGATATTTCTTTGTTGATTTTTGGTTAGTTGATCTCTTTGTTACAGTGGAGTATTAAGTTCCCCCATTACAATTGTGATAATGTCTATTAGATTTTTCATATCCATTAATATTTGTTTTATGTAGTTAAGTGCACTGGTATTTTCTATATAAACATATATATATATATATATATATATATATATATATATATATATTGTTATCACTTCTTGGCATTTTCCCTTAACAAGTACACAGTGATCTTCTTTATCTCTTTTAAGCAGTATTCCTTTGAAGTTCATATCATCTACAAATAGAAAAGATACCCCTGCTTTTTTTCTGGGATTCTGTCACATGGGGTATTGTTTTCCATTCTTTAAATTTCAGTCCCAAATTTCTTTTTCAGTCTTGTATGAGCACATTGTTGGATCTTGCTTCTCAATCCATTCTGCCAATCTGGTTCTTTTAATTGGTGAATTGAGACTATTTGCATTTATGGTTATAACTGATATGCACTGGCTTGTCCTTCTCCTATTATTTTCCTATTGTTTATTCCCTATCTTTCCCCTTTGTTTAACTGCTTGCTCAGCCTAATGGCTTCTTTCTATTGGTTTTCTTGGACTTATAGTCTCCATTATTTCTTTCTGAAAATATCCTTCAGAGTACTTTGGAGAACTGATTTGGTGATCATAAATTTCTTCAGCTGATCTTTGTCATGGCAGTATCTTATTTCTCCACTGATTTTGAAAGATAGTTTTGCAGGGCACATCAATTCGCGTTGGAGGTTGTTTTCTTTTAGGGCCTGAACTACCTCACTCCAAGCTATCCTTGATTTGAAGGTTTGTGTTGAGAAGTCTGCTGTGATTCTGATGGGCTTTTCTTTATAGGTTATTTGTTTCTTTGCTTTAACCACACTTAGTAATCTGTTGTTATGCTAAATTTATGGAATCTTCATTATTATATGCCTTTGTGTAGATTTATTTTGGTTGTGGCTAATTGGAGTTTTATATGCACCACTTATTTATATGTAAGATTCTGCATCTGTGTTTGGGAGGTTTTCTGCCATTACTTCTGTGAAGAGGTTTTTTTATGGCATTTGTGCTGTCTCTGTTTTTCTCATTGACTTGAATCAATCTTCTGTTGTTCTTTTTTGCTTCATTTTACAGCTGTTGGATTGATTTTTTATGGTGCCTGCTATTTATAAGATATCTTTCTTTTCATGGTCACCAGCCACAATTCTATTTTCTAGATCTGATATTCTATCCTTACCTTTGTTCACTCTGTTGCATGTACTTTCAGGGGATGTTTTAATCTCCTGAATTTCTGTTTGGATATGTTTCATGGGTTCCATTTCTTTCCTATGTTGTGCATTCATGGTTTAAGTCATTTTCCTAAGCACCTATATTTTTTATCTATCTACTCTAATGTCTTTCACTTTCATCATTATTTCTTTTGTAACCTGAGAGATTATTTTTTCTATACCCTCATCCATTTTTTTTTCACTCCTGCTATCATCATGTCAGAAAGTTTCTGTGTGTGACTTTCAATTTGCTCTATCTCACTGTGCTGTGGATATGTCCTGAGTAGGGTGGAGAACTGGGGTTTCATTTTTCTTCCAAGTCCAGTTATTTTCTATTTTTTATTTTGTTTTGTTTTCTGTGTTGACACTTGTAGATTTCTTGTGGTAGACAGCTTTATCACTAGTTTCAAGGATTCCCTAGGAAACATCTATTCCTTAGAGTTGTGTTCTAGGTGGTTCTTGGTCTTTGTGTGTATCCCAAGAACCTACCTTTCCAATTTATTTAGGATAATAAACTGCTATCCATTTCACTTAGCACTAAGTCTTGGTATTGCATTATGGTGATGGTTAAATGCCTGAGACAACCACAGTGTTGTCAGACAAGGGAGAAAAATTGATTACAACAGGTATGATATTTTGGCTAAAGTAGTGAAGTTAGCAATAACAATAGCATCAAGCACAGCCTAGCTACTGACAAACTGTGACTATTCACTTGACACCTTTAACCGCAGGAACAAGTCCTACAGTTATGTAATAAAATCCAACATATGTCAGAGATTTGTATGCAGTGTTTCCCCTTAGTAGAGTGATTTTACCCCGGGGAGGTTAAAAGGGATAGAGAACAAAACAGAGAGATAATGAGGACACATATAGAAGAAGTCAGGCTGGAGGGCAAAGCGTAATCACCAAGTTTGCGGAAGCTGCAGAAGAACACAGAAGAGAACGAACAAAAGAGAAAGCAAAAGAATATTGAAGAAAAACAGAAAGTGAAGAGACAATGTTCACTCATATAAAATACCATAAAGCCAAGAGACATAGTTGAGGAAAGAGAGAAGACAGAAAGAAAAGTAAGAAACTTAGTGAAAAGAGGAAAATCTAGACAGAAAATGGAATGCCATTCAAACAAATAAAAACAAAAATAACCAAATTCCTCTGATGTCCACAGTTCTGTGGTAGAGTCCAAATTCACATCAGACCCTAAAAATATGCTGTGTAATCCCATCAAATTTGCAGTAGGATTTTTGCTGGGTATGAGGCTGATCTTTGCCTCTCACTGTGGGTGCTAGGACTGGTTGTAAACTGACAATGTTACAGATGTCATCTCTCCTTACCTTGACAGTCTCCATAGCACTCTTCCAGTCGCTGTGGCACCCTTAGGTAGGGAAAGCCTGGCATTGCTCTCAGATCTGTATAGTTGGCACGTTCTGGACATTGCAGAGATTCTTCTGTTTATACCTCTGACTTCTCTTATATGCTGGTCATTGGGTGGGGGGAGTGCCCTTTTCATGCTGCACACCATGGCTGCTTGCCTGCTTAGGCTTCTGGGCCAAGGCCACTTTGATGGTCACAGAACAGGAGGATGCTGCCTGCCCTTTGTATTTAGGATTAAGATTGGTTTTGGTGCCCCCCAAAGTGGAGTCTAGGGGCCCCCAACTCCTACTTCTCAGCAGAATGCCCCCTTTTTCCCGTATGCCAAAAGTCTATTGTGACTGGAAAGCTTTCCCCTCATTCCACTCTGGGATGTTGGCAGTGAAGTGACCTGCAACTGTTCTGCTGCTGGAGCCCTTTGAAATAAAATGGTGGCTGCACCCACCCATTTCTGTTCTATGTGTCTGTGTGTCAGAGCACAGTGCTCATTCACCTCACTCACCAACCACTGGCTTTACATGGCTCCTTGGAAAACAGTGTCTTGCATTGTAATTGCTGCTTCAGACATTTCCCCGCTGCCATAGGCTGCTGGTCCCATCTGCACTGTTGGGCCCTACCCTCAACCACAGTCAGTTTTAGACCAATTTCCTAATCTTAAAAAGAAATAATTACATTCTCTGAAAGTATACCCTCTAGAAAATGGTAATGACCTCAGGAACCACATCACAAAGTGACACCTCATGTTTATAGGAGAATTAACAGCACCAGTCCAAACATCAGCCTCCAGAAGGAACTGAGCTATGGGCCCTGCTGTGTCTACCTGGTGGTATCACATCTATGTTTGGTACAGATAGCAAGATGCTAACCATTTCACTAATCCAGGGAGAAGGATGAAACTCTGGCTTTCTTGTGTCAAGTATTTTAATTTTTCCTTTTCGTACTGAGTTCTTCTTAGTGTATTTTTCAGCCATTGACATGAAATGGAAATATGAGTTCCCCCCTCCTGACTTCCATTCCCGTTGAATACATGACACAGAAATGTGGCATGAGAGGACAGGAGAGCTGGTGAGACCAGTATTAATCCTCATTTTTTAGATCTTAGTAACGAATATCATTATCTCACCCAGGGCAACTTTTCCATCAATCTAAAGGGGTTTTCATATTGGGGGAAAAAAAACAGCTAAAATGTCTTCCCCTAAATAAAATGCATGCTGTCTAATGTGCTGTTTCACGCAGAACATACTGCTGACACCTCCCTCCCCTGAACACATTTCTACATCAAAAAAGCAATTCTCATCTCAGGAAGGGTTCTCAAAATCCACATCCAATGCCTCGGTCAGTAAAGGAGAGTTTCACATTGCTCTTTGCTCAGGAGTAAACCAGACTAATGAGTGCAAATAAAAAGGGTCACGAGGAATGTGCCACACTCGCCATATCATGTCTTCACTGCACAGGCCTCATTCCAGCATCAGCAGCACTGACAGTAGAGGAGATGGTTACCAAAGCAATGCACATGTAGGATATTGTGGTCCAGCCACCTCTCCAAGAGCTCTACACTAGATCTTTAATGAACAAATGTCTGAAATGTTTATTTATTACAAGCTTCATTGTTCTGCATGAATGACTGACGCCTGGAGTACAATTCTGGGATGATGCTCTACTATAGTTAAACAATGGGTTAAAAGAATGTGGTTGAAAAGCCCAGAGATGGAACTCTCACACGGAGTTGTTTCCATATGAGATTACAGCCAGAACCACAAAATTCACTCACTCACGGACTTCACTTATAGATCATGCCCTGCTAGTAATTATCTGGAAATTGTAAGCTAAAAAATGCTTCAAATTTGAGCTAAGTGATGATCAGATAATTATAATTACAAAAATAATGCAGCTTAGAAAAGCTACATATAAAGTATGATAAAATAATTGTGGCATTCAATGAGAAAGACATAGACATAGCTGAAACATAATTCTGATTTTAGAACACCCTTTGGAAATAAAGGTGTCATTTCATTCTGGTACCAAAACTTTCTTTTTAAACAGACACACTAAATTAAGTAAAATTTCTTTGGGAGAATAAAACAGCATACCAGTGAGTTATTTTATTCATTTAAGCCAAATTTATAGAATATTTAAGATTGTTTTTCCTTTAAAATACTCTATCCTCTCCCATTTTAGAACTGTTCTGTCATTTACTTACTGAATAGCCACAAGTGTGTTGACATTTTCACTAAAGGAACAAAAGCAAATTATTATGATGTGACATTCTTCTACTGAATATGTTTTTTGACCTTTCACATGTAAAAGGTCCATGCCACTTTTAAAATTTTTCTACTCTTAGAAATCTCAGAAATGAAAAGATGATGAGAAGGAAATTTTAACCTTCAAAATTTAAAATATTAGGAAACTGGAGTATCACTACTCTAGGCTATAAAGTTCTTGAGTAATATTAAATATCTGAATCCATACACAAATTTCAAAATCTTTTTTAAAATTTTATTTTAAAGAAAAAGAAACAAAAACATAAAAACAAAAAGACAAAATTCCTAAACAATATGACAGGAAGGTAACAACACATTGCATATTGTTATCTTCAAATCAGTTACTTAGAGTACAAGATATCAGCATTTAACTGTCAAATATCAGCACAAACCTATACTTCCAATGAACTGAGAGAAATCAGCAGCACACCGATCTTAACTGTGATATATATATATATTTTTTTTTTCCTTTACTTCTCCCTTCCTTCTTTTTCCCCTTCCCCTAACCCAGTTTTTCTTTCCTTTTAAAAGTTTCTTCCCATTTTACAGTATCTATTGAACATTTTGGATCACAATTATGATTTCAGCCTCTCACATTAAGGAAACAATATTCATCTATTCTAAGGCTTTTTTAAGAAAATGCTCTGATGTGGGGCTTTGCTTCTTCTTAGAATGAAGAAAGGCAGGAAGGTGCCATTACCTTGTGCCTTCAGCATTCCAGGCACACAGGGAATTTCCACAGTGCTCTGGCAGCCCTTAGCTTTCATCAGACATTGCCAGAGGGCATTGAGGTGGGAAAAATCAAAAGCCAACCAGCTGAAATGGTAGTAACAAAGAATACTAAATGCCTTAGTAAGTCTCTTGAGAAAACTAAAACAGAAATAATTACACAGAAAATTAAAGAGATGATGACCATAATGAAAGAAATGATCAATGAATCTAGAATAGTAATTTTTAAAAATAGAGAAGCCTAGAAAAGACATGGAAACTATGAATGTCTATCATAGGAAAGACTAGATTCCATAAAACAGATAGCCAGAAGATTACATATTCTATTGAAAGTATATGCAGCATAATCAACCAATGTGTAGATAGAATGCCAGATCTAGACGACAGGATTGCAGTTGGAAATATCATATGAATGACCTCTTAAAAATAGCAAGAGACCATAAAATATCAATACAAAGCAGCTATACAATGCAAAGAACAATAACATAGGATTAATTGGAATCAAGAAAAAATTAGAAGACAGTATTGAGGGCTTAGCCAGAACCCTAATCTCCTAAAATGAGAGTACAGTTTAAATAAAAGAGAAAATGTGATATAACTGTGGTGTCCAGGAAGCTCAGAATTCTCTTGGAGCAAAAACAAAACATCTCTGGATTTCCCATATTTATTGGGTTTCAGACAAATTCAGGGGGTATGAAGGAAAACGAAAGGAAAAGCTGAGGTAAAGGTGGAGAACTGAGCAGGACCTTGAGAGACTAGAAGAAAGATTTTCCAGCATAGAATTTGCCAATTAAGAGAACTGTTTGATCTTTAAGGTTGGCAGTTTATAGCTCTAGAGTAGGGAGAGTCAGTCCCAAATCTGCAGTCTTATCTTGCCTTCAGGGGCTATGAATATGAGCTTTCCGATACATCCATAGAGCACTGTGCTCAGCAACTTAATCCTTCTATAGCCCCATACCCAACAAGATAGCACAAAGGATATGAAAAGCATGTTCACAGAAGTGACTATAAAAAATTTATCAAGCATGAAAAAAAGAATTTGATATACAGTTAAGAGAGAAATACAAATACCCATGATCAAAGATAAATCCTACACCAAGGCATATAATAGTAAAGATCCAGAAATTCAACACAAGAACAGAATATTCAAAACCATTCAAGAAAATAAACAAATAACCTATAAAGGAAAACCCACCAGAATCACAACAGACTTCTCAACAGAAACCCCTAAGTCAACGAGAACTTGGAGTAGAGTGTTTCAAGCCCTAAAAGGAAGCAATTTCCAACACAAATTGCTGTGCTGAACAAAATTACCTTTCATAATTGATAAAGAAGTAAGATATTTCCATAGTAAAAAAAAAAAACCAAAGAAATTCATGCTCACCAAATCAGCACTCCAAGAAGTTCTGAACAATATTCTAGAAAAAGACAATAACTCCAAGAATTCCAATAGAACAAATCCACCAGGCATGGAAAATAATTTAGTACAAGAAAAAGGAAAGGACCCAACAATAGGAAAATAATATGACAAGGGTAAGTCAATACCTATCAGTTATAACCATAATCGTGGGTGGTATCAATTCACTAGTGAAAAGAAGTAGACTGGCAGAATGGATCAAGAAACACAACCCATCAATATACTGCATACTATAAACACATTTAACCCAAAAAGAAATTCACAGATTGAAAGTCAAAGGATGGAAAACAACACTCCATACAACAAGAACCTGGAAAAAAACAGGAGCAGCAGTTCCATTTGCAGACAAATTGGAATTCAAGCCTAGACTGACTAGAAGAGACAAAGACTGTCATTACACATTTGTTAAAGGGACAATCCAAGAAGAAGACATAACAATCATAAATATATATGCACCAAATATCAGCACATTCAACTATGTAAAACAAACATTAACAGACATGAAAATCAAATAAGCACTATTTCAATTACATAGGGGGACCTCAACACCCCGCTGTCACAATACACAGATCAAATACACAGAAAATCAACAAAGAAATATCAGAGCTAAACCAATCCTTTGAAAAAATGGATTTAGTAAATATTTACTGAATATTCCACCACCAACAAAAAAATTGACATCCTTTCCAGCAGTACATGGAACTTTCTCCAAAATAGGCCACATACTAGCTCACAGAGTATGTTTAAATAAATGACAAGTAATTGATATTATCCCATGCATATTATCATATCATAGTACAATTACATTGGAAATAAATGTCAAAAGAAACCACAAAAACTACATAAACACATGGATATTAAACAATACTTTCTTGAATAATCAATAATGAATCACAGATGAAATTAAATAAGAAATTACAGTTTCTACAATTCAATGATAATACCAATAAGACACACCAGAACTTAAGTTAAGAACACAGTGAAAGCAGTCCTACAGTGGAAGTTTACAGCAGGAATTCCCACATCAGAAAAACAAAGCAAGCTCAAACAACCTGATGTCAAACCTCAAATTTCTAGGAAAATAAAAGCTAAATCCAAAGTCTATACAAGGAAGGACATTATAAAGATCAGAGCATAAGTTAATGCAATTGAGACTAAGAAAGCAATCCAAAGAGTCCATGAATCAAAGTTAGTTCTGTGAAAGACTGAATAAAATAACCAAACCTTTATCCAACCTCATCAAAACAGGGAAAGAAAAGACCCAAATCCATGAAACTAGGAATGAAAATAATAAAATTAGAGCAGAACCTGTAGAAATCCAGAAGATCATTAAGGCCTAATTGGAGAACTTATACTCTAATTAAAGAGGGAAAATTCAAAAGAAATCCATAGGCTCATGATACATATACTGAAACTGAATCAAGATATAAAAATTTTAAGTAATGCAGTATGTCAATGAAGCTGAAGAGTCATTTTAAAAAAAAATTACCAATACAGTAGCCCAGCTCTTAAAGAATTCACCCCTGAATTCTATAAGACCTTCTGGGAATATCTAATGCCATAATTCCTCAAACTCTTTAATAAAATTCAAAGGGAAACAATACACCCAAACTCATCCCTGGAAGGAAACATTACCCTGATACCAAAACCAGAGAAAGATCCAACCAAAAAAAAGAACTGCAGGTCAATCTCCTTAATGAACATAGATGCAAAAATTCTCAATAAAATATGGGTGATCTTACTAAAACAGAATGCAGCAAATCATGAAGAAGATAGCAACATATCTAAAAAGAATTTATCCCAGGAATGCAGGAATGGTTCAACACATACAAATCAATAAGTGAAATGCAGCACACTAACAGAACCAAAGACAAAAACCACATGATCATCTGAATAAATACAGAAAAAGCATTT